>PVJI01002213.1:0-152088 GCA_004026765.1 Micronycteris hirsuta | reverse complement strand
GGAGACCTTGCAGGCAAGAAGGGGCTGGACAGAGGTGTTCCAAGTCATGAAAGGCAAGGACCTACATCCAAGAATACTCTATCCAGCAAAGATTTCATTTAGAATGGAAGGGCAGAGAAAGTGCTTTGCAGATAAGGTCAAGTTCAAGAAGTTCATCACCACCTAGCCTTTATTGTATGAAATGTTGAAGGGAGTTATACGAGGTATGGAGGAATATCAACAGGGGAGTGGTAGGGAGAGAGGGTGGGATTGGGGCACAGAACAAGTAGCATAAATGGGAGGTAGACAACAGACAGGGGGAGGTTAGAATAGTATAGGAAATACAGGAGCAGAAGGACTTATGTGTATGACCTATGGACAAAACTAAAGGGAGGGGAAAGGGGATAAGGGGGAGGGGGGAAAGAAGGGGGGGAAGTGGGGCAATTGTAACAGCATAATCAGTAAAATATAGTTAAAAAAATAAATAAATAAACATAAAAAAATAAAGTTATTTTAAAAGTGAAAAAAAAAAAGAAATTCAGAAGAAACAAAGGAAACAAATTCAGAGGAATTCAAGCAGAAAGTTAGGAAAAAAACCAAAAAGTTAAAACATTTTTTTAAAAAGCCTTTGCATTTAATAGTCTCAAAGAGGCAACCATGAAATAGGAATGATTTTAAAATTTTTTGTCAGAAAACCAAACTCTTGAAAACTACAGATATGATAGCAGATACTCGAAAAAGAGAAGAAAGACGCTGAGAAGACACCAGCCATAAGAAAATCTGGAGAACAAACATTTGAGCCCGAGAAAACAGTAAATATAAGGGTTCTAAAGTAGAAACAAGTTTGGTGTCCAGATACCAAGTGATAAGTGAAAGTGTCTCATGAAGAGGGGAGTGAGTTCTGGGTTAAGATGGCAGTCTGAACACACAAATGTAATTCTGCTTCCTCCTGACACCCCAGGAAATCTATACAGCAAAAGCCATAAACCCACGATGGTGGTCACCTAGCTGCACCATATCTGTTTATATTTGTAAAAGGCAACACTGGAAGGATGAACAAAAAAACCTAATGGAAACAGCCATCTATAAGGGTTGGGTAGAATAGGGTGGAGTAGGTAGGGACAGAAGCTAGAAGTCTGTTTATCTTTCTATGGAATTTTGAACATCCCTTAAGAACAGTTTGAATAAATAAATATAACTATATGCCCAAACAATAACATAACCCATGAAGAAGGGATTCCAACAAGTTTAGAAACATAGTTTCTGACTGTACATTTTTAGCAAGATGCAGTCTAAAGACAAAAATGTTCTACTTGTGGGCCCAGCTGGTGTAGCTCAGTGGATTGAGCGCGGGCTGGGAACCAGAGGGTCCCGGTTCGATTCCCAGTTGGGGCACATGCCTGGGTTGCAGGCCAGGTCCCCAGTGAGGGCCATGTAAGAGGCAACCATACATTGCTGTTTCTCTCCCTCTCTTTCTCCCTCCCTTCTCCTCTCTCTGAAAATAAATAAATAAAATCTTTAAAAAAAAAAAAAAATGTTCTACTTGTGGTAATATCAATGTTGCTATTGTGCAACCACTTCCTTCATATGATAGGTGAAAGCAAGTAATTACATTAATCATGTTGGGAATCCAGATGTTCAGAATAGAGAAGTGACACACAATTACAAAATCAAAGAAATTAAGTATGAAAACACAAACGATAAGACAGAATTTAAGCCCTGGCCCCTGTGGCTCAGCTGGTTGGAGCATGTCATGTAAACCGAAAGTCTGAGGGCTCGATTCCCAGTCAGGACACATGTCTAGAATGTGGGTCCGGTCCCCAGTCGGGGCATGAACAAGAGGCAACCCACTGATGTTTCTCTCTCATATCAATCTTTCTCTCCCTTGCTTCCTCTCTCTAAAATCAAAAAGTATGTCTTTGAGTGAGGACAAAGAAAAAAGAACCACATAATTTAAAATATGAGTGTGAACTCTAACTCAAACTGGGACATTTTGCTGTGCCAGAAAGCAAGGAATGGGTCACTTTGAAAGGTTTTAAGATCCAGCTTGAAAGAAGTCCTAGTAGCCAAAAGTGATGATGTGAACTAAAAGGAATAATGGTTAGTAGATTAAAACACATGTAATCGATAAAAATCTTGAATACTTTATGATATTCAAAAAAATAATTTGTACCATTGTAAATAAGCTATTATTAAAATTGCTCCCCATTTTGAAAATTGATAATTAAGGAAAATGAATTAATATTTATCCTGCCCCAGTTGATCAGGGAAAGCTATATATACTTTCAGAAGAATATCAATTAATAAATGTAAAAGAACCACAGAATTAAAAAGCACCACAGGGAACAACAATGACAGAACAGAGAGATCCAACTCTCACCATCCCGATTCAGCGCTCACAACTACAGGGGTCGACCAGGCGTAAGGTGTCTTCTGATGTCATGCGTTGCGTAACACAAGGGTTATCTATAATGCATTCCAGCCAAAAATATTTTATTTGAACCCATCGAGCATTTAGATCTACCTTCTAATGTATGGAGAATTCAAAGGACAAAGGAACAACACCGTGAGGGAGCAACAAATCCTGAGGTTGAGACACTCTGCAGGGCACACGCCTGACCCTCTTACACATATCAATGTCATTACACAAAGGTTTTGATCAGCTTAAACAGATTCCAGGGACGGGACAACTACATGACATGTGTTGTCCTGAACTGAACTGTGATTTGGACAGACAAGCTATCGCCAATTTTGGGGTCAACTGGGAAAATCTGAATATGGCCTGTACATTAGATGAGTTACAAGTTTACTGAAATGGATAGGGAGAGATTGCTCACTGAAAAGAGCAGGGAATACAGTAACATGAAAAAGTATAATTTCAGTTTGGGAAAAATACAAACACCTACAGCTGGGTACAGAAAAAGATCAGAGTGAGTATTCACGAAGGAATCAAAGCTGATAATCTCTGGGTGGCGCAATGCAGGCATGTGCCCTGACTAAGAATCGAACCAGCAACCTTTCAGTTCACAGGCCAGCACTCAATCCACTGAGCCACACCAGCCAGGGCCAAAACAGATTTCTTAAAAGAAAACACTGGGAGCTAGAAAATACTGGCTCAACACCTTTAAAATTCAAGTAGAAAAAAGCGATCTATTGATTCAACATTATTCCTATCAAAATACCAATGGTGTATTTCACAGAACTAGAACAAATGATTCAAAAATCTATATGAAACTACAAACGACCCAAATACCCAGAGCAATCTTGAGAAAGAAGAACCAAGTTGGAGATATCACGCTACCTGATATTGAACTATACTGCAAGGCCACAGTAATCAAAATAGCACAGTACTGGCATAAAAACTGACATATAGGTCAATGGAACAGAAAAGAGAGCCCAGAAATGAACCCACACCTATATGGTCAAGTATCATATGACATATGAGGCAAGAATATACAATGGGGTAAAGATAGTCTATTCAATAAATGGTGTTGGGAAAATTGGACACACACTTGCAAAAAAATAAAACTAGAACCTTCCTACACCATATACAAGAATAAACTCAGCCCTGGCTGGTGTAGCTCAGTGGACTGAGCGCGGGCTGGGAACCAGAGGGTCCCGGTTCGATTCCCAGTCAGGGCACATGCCTGGGTTGCGGCCGGGTCCCCAGTGAGGGCCATGTGAGAGGCAACCACACATTGCTGTTTCTCTCCCCCTCTGTCTCCCTCCCTTCCCCTCTCTCTAAAATAAATAAATAAAATCTGTAAAAAAAAAATAAATAAAAAAAAAGAATAAACTCAAATTGGAGTAAAGACTTAAATGTAAGGCTCAAAACCATAAAACTCCTAAAAGAAATAATAGGCAATAAAGTCTTGAATATTTCTCTTAGCAATATTTTTTCTGATATATGTCCCCAGGCAATGGAAACAAAAGGAAAAATAAACAAATGGGACCACATCAAACTAAAAAGTTTTTGCATGGCAAAGAAAACTGTCAACAAAATGAAAAGACAACCTACTGAATAGGACAAGATATTCACCAATGACTACATCCAATCATTGGGGTTAATATCCAAAATTTATAAAGAGCTCAAAACAACTCAACACCAAAAACACAAACAATCCAATTTTAAAAATGGGCAGAGGAGCACCTGAATAGACATTTCTCCAAAGAGGACATACAGATGGCCAACAGACATATGGGAAGATGCTCAACATTACTATCATCAGAGAAACGCAAATTAAAACCACAATGAAATATCACCTCACACCTGTCAGAATGATTATCATTAATAAATCAACAAGCAAGTGCTGGTGAGGATGTGGAGAAAAGGGAACCCTTATTTACTGTTGGTGGAAATGTAGACTGGTGCAGCCACTAAGGAAAAGCTCCATATGGAGGTCCCTCAAAAAATTAAAAGTGGAACTGCCTTATGACCCGGTGATTCCACATCTGGGCATTTATCTGAAAAAACCCAAAACGCTAATTCAAAAGAATGTATGCTCCCCAATGTTCACTGCAGCATTATTTACAACAGCCAAGATATGGAAGCAGCCCAAGTCCCCGTCAAAGACAAGTGAATAAAAAAGTGGTGGTACAGATGTACAGTGGAATATTACTCAGTCATAAAAAGGAATGAAATCTGACCATTTGCGACAGCATGGGTGGACCCAGAAGGTATTATGCCAAGTAAAAGAAGTCAGTCAGAGAAGGTTCTCACTTACGTGGAATCTAAAGAACAGAATAACAAACAAACAAAACTGAAACAGAGTCATGGATACAGAGAACAGACTAATGACAGCCAGAGGGGAGGGGGGTTTCTGTAAGGTACATGAATATCTACCCACTGTGCTGTACACCTGAAACTAATACAAAATAATATTGAATTAAACTGTAAGTGAAAAAATGTTTAAGAGAAATAAAAATTCAGATGGAGAATTATTATAGAACTTAAAATTATTATTATAGAACACAAAATCCATACAAAATGAATTATCAACCATGCCTGAGGGTCACATTGTTATTTTTTGACATTCAAGATCTCAAGAAAAAAAAAGTGTTTCTACCATGCATCCTTCTTCAAGAAGTTATTTGAGGATATATTCTCACTGTGGTGGAGCACACCAAGAAAAAAGACAAATAAGATCCAAGAAAGAGGAAGTCCAACAGAAAAGGGAGATAAAGGGAACACCTGGCATGGTAATGAGATGGAAGATACTAGGTTTAGAAGGGATAAAATCAAGCCAAATCGGAGCAGGTCAGAAGGCAAAGATGGACTTCAAGATGAAATGGAAGATTATCTAATAAATCTAAATTCTCTGAAGATGATTTAGACAATTCTGAGAGCTTAGGGTCAAATCAATAGTAAGTACATAGATTAAACAACAACAAAATGGCATTAACTCCAGAGAAAACAAGTGGTGCAGGAAAAGCAATCACAGTATGTACCACATGGTTCAGCTGCGAAGGTGGTGTTCAGTCATTATAAAAAAGTAAACACTTAGAGATGAAAAGGGTTCTATGGAAAGTAACCTCACAGGGTGTAAATTCACACCTGGGCAGGTCATGGTGGGTGGTCAGGCCCCAGGCATAGAACTTCTTTAGGAAAAGGCTTATTTTTGCCTTGAGCAAACCCTGTCCGTTGTTTCTGTGCATCTAGGTTCACACACTTCTGAAATGCCCCCTTTCAGGTCCCTCCTCCTAAATCGACCACCCTTAAGACAGCACTTGACCTCAATTGCCTCGTAATCCATTCCGAGTCCTGCTTTGCTTTTTTCCACCTTCACGTCATCTTCCTCATGCTCCCTCCTTAATCTCAAACGCATAAACTCAAAATGTTATTCTCTGGAGCATTTGAGATTTTGCTCTTCGGCATACATCATCAGTTTGGCTCAAATAAACTGGACATTTCTTATGTCAAATGGATACTGATATACCCAAAGTTGGACATAGGAACAATGGCAAACTGGAGAGTTGGAAGGGTGTGTGTGTGCGTGGGAGTGAGAGGAATGAGTCCGGGGAAGACTGATAACGAGGAATGATAGGAACTGTCTGGTTTCAAAACAAGCCTTTTTGATTAAAATGAAAAGTAGTTTTCTAATGATCACTCTGGCCACCCTGATGTTTAATTAGGGCTTCTCATAGGACCTGTGATCACTCTGGCCACCCTGGTCCTTAATTAGGGTAGTTCAATAGCAGTAAGATCAGTTAAGGGAATGGTCACAAGTTAATTTTCCACGTAGACACAACAGAACTTACTGATCAGCTGGACCAAAAGTGAGGAATAAGGATGACTCCATTTCTAGGAGGTTTTGTTCGTTTTCTACCTAAACGATTGCATGGGTACTTTTAATGAGATGGGAAAGTCTGGGGAAGGCGCAGGATGGCGGAAGAGATCAGTCTGCTTGGGTAACAAGATTTAGTTTGGCTCTGCTCAGTTTGAGATGCTTACACAAAACCATACATAAAAACTGAGACGGGAGCAATGGGCATATACGTTGCCAACAGGCAAAAAGCATTATCACGCGAACTTTCTACCGACCAGATCCCTTCTGAGGGCAGAAAATGGACAGATCTATCTTGCACGTGACGCTAGCTGCAATTCCCTCGGGACGGAAGGTCCTAACTTTCAATGCTCAGACTGCCTTTCCGACGATTTCGGCATTGCCCTGACTAGGAGACTGCTGCGGCCGCAGTGAGGCCGCCGGGACGGCTGTGCGAGGTGCCCTCGTGCACACCTCTCGGGCCACAGGGGCGCAGCTGGCAAGGATGCTCGAGACCCGCGCCACGGGGCCACCGGGGCCCACGCAGCAGAGCCAAGCGCACCTCATTTGGGGTGCGGGGCGGGGCAAGCCTCTAAAGGCGGAATAGCTTACCCGAAGGCACGTAGTCTTCGTCTTCCTCTGAGGAGGAGACGTCGTCTGAGTCGAATTCATCCATGTCGCTGCCACGCGGGGCGGGCCAAGCCACGGGACCGTAGCTACTGACCTCAAGTCAAGATTTAGGGTGAGACCATAAAGCTGAGGTTGGGGCGGGTCCTCCCAGCGTGTGCACATGCGCAGAGAGTGTACGTGATGGCTTCCAGGCCAATGCCGGGGCCTGACGTTACTGTGGGCAGTTTACCGAGCTGGGGCTTCGTGATGAAGCGGTGCATTCTGGGACTTGTAGTCTTCGGCTCTGTCTAGTTTTATTAATTTAGTAAATGGGCTTACATAAAATTACATGTCTGTGGGAATACAGTTGACCCTCACTATTCACAAAATGGTATTTTCGAATTCGCTTACTTGCTAAAATTTATTGTAACCCCAAAATCAATATCCGCGGTGCTTTCTGGGCTTATTTGCAGACGTGAGCAGAGGGTGAAATTTTTTAGTCAGTGGTGCGTTTTACCAGCTGACAATGAGAAGGCAGTCCATCAGATTTTTGGTTCAGTTCTCATATGTGTATGTGTACTTTTTGCAGTCTATTTAGTGCCACTTCTTTTTAGCAGTTTTTGTTTTCCATTTCTGTGCTTTTTATAGTAATTTTGCTGTTCAAAATGACTCCCAAGCGCAGTGCTGAAGTGCTGCCTAACGTTCCTAAGCGCAAGAAGGAAGGCTGTGATATGCCTTACGGAGAAAATACGTGTGTTAGATAAGCTTCGTTCAGGCATGAGTTGCAGCTCTGCTGGCAAAGAGTTCAATGTTAATGAATAAACAATTCGGTACATCAAGAAAAAGGGAAAGGAAATTCGCAGATCTGTACTCGAGGCTGCTCCAGAAAGCACTAACGTGACATCTATATTGTGTGAGGAAGGTACGGAAAAGATGGAAAAGCGGCTAAAGTTTTGGACTCATATGATGACAACAGATTTTTTAAAGGTATGGTGGACAGCATGGTTATGAGGCTGAAATTCAAAGAAATTATGGTCATGTTACTCAGAATCAGGAAAATGTTGAAACCCTCTCGGCTAGTGCTGGCTGACTTGCACGTTTCAAAAGGCAATATGGGGTGAAAAATGTTAAACTTACTATAGGCAAGTTCTGCAGACCAGGAGGCTGTGGAAGAATTTTAAAAATATTTGCTAAGTGTTACACAGGAAAAGGGATATGTGGAAGAGCAGGTTTTCAATGCTGATGAGACTGGTGTGTTTTACAAGGACATTGGCAAACAAACCCATATAATGCAAATGGCCTCCAAAGCTCTTGGTTTTGTCATTCCGCGAATATGCAACCTTGCTATTGTGAGCCAATGTCACCCGCGGCTTTAAGTGCAAACCCTTCATGTTGTACAGAGCCTGAAATCTACAAACACTTCAAGGGAAAGGCGGTCCATTGGAGGTGGAACAAAAAAGCGTGGATGACGTCTGATTGGTTCCACAACTGTTTCATACCAGAAGTTGAATGCTATCCCAGGGCAGAAACCTTGCCTTCAAAGCTTTATTAATTTTGGATAATGCCCCAGTCCATCGCTGTGAAGAACTCCAAAATGCCCACCCCAATGTAAAGGTTCTTTTCATGCCCCCAAATACCACGCATCTTTCAACCCCTCAATCAAGGCATAATAAAACTTTTCAAAGTGCACTATGCCAGCAAAGATATATTAAATAAGGTGTCTTTAAACAGAAACACACATAAAAAAGGTTATGTGTTGTTCAGTTGACAAAAAATGTGATCCGAGATTCCCAGGAACCCAACCCTGTATTGTCATTCAGTATTCACTACTTGAGTGTGTGGTGACTTTACAGACATAACTACCAAGAACATAAGAATTGACTTATTCTAGAATTCAGACATCATCCACATGAATCCTTCCTTCATGTTAATCCATGTGGAAGTACAACCATACATAATCTCTATCATTTTATCAGATTAAAATTTTTGTTTGATTATAATCCAATATGGGAGACAGTAATGCAGATAAGACATAACTAATATCCTATTTGTGCAGATTTAGGGGTGTTTGGTTTTCAGCTGAAAAACTGCTCCTTGTTGATATTCTGGATTAGACTGGGTCTGTCACCCAGTCCTAGAGTTACCCAATCAAGGAACAGATGAAACACATCTGTGAGTAAAAGGACATTACAGTGGCTCTATGCCAGACAACTTTTAAAAATAGCCTAACTGAAATATAATTCACATACCATAAAATTTACCCATGTAAAGTGCACAATTCAGTAGTTTTTATATTGTCAGTTTGTGCAATCGTCGCCACAATCAATTTTGGAACATTTGCATCACCCCCCAAAAGGAACATCTTGTCCGTTAGTAATCACCCTCCATTTCTCCCCCAATCCTCAGCCTCAGGGGAATCCTTCTGTCTACAGATTTGCCTACCCTGGACACTTCATATGAATGGAATCACACAACATGTCATCTTTTGTGTCTGTCTTATTTCACTCAGCACTTTTCAAAGTTCATTTCTCTTAGGTAGGTATGTATCTGTGGAATTGCTTGATCATGTGATAACTCTGTGTTTTACCTTTTGAGGAACTGCCAAACTGTTTCCCAAAAGCACAGCAGTGATGAAGGCTCCAATTTCTCCATACCCTTGCCAACACTCTTTTTGATTATAACCATCCTAGTGGGTGTGAAGTGGCATTTTCATTGTAGTTTTGACTTGTATTCCCCTGATGACTGTTTGTACTTCCTTGATGACCTTTCACGTCTTATTGGCTATGCTATGTTCTTTGCAGAAATGTCTATTCAGATCCTTTGCCCATTTTAAAATTGAGCCATTTGTCTTTTTATTGTTGAGTTGCAAGTTCCTTATGTATTCTAAGTACCCAGTCACATAAAATATATGACCTGAAAATAGTTCCTCCTATTCTGTGGGGTGTCTTTTCACTTTCATGCTTCAAATGATGGCACCATTTGAAGCATAAAGTTTTTAACTTTCATGAAGTCCAATTTATCTATTTTTGTCTCTTGTTCCTTGCTCTTTGGGGATTGTATCTAAGAAAGCTTTGACCAACCCAGGGGCACAAAATTTATTCGTTTTCTTCTAAGAGTTTTATAGTTTTAGTTCCTACATTTAGGTCTGTGACCCATTTCAGCAGATCTTTCTTATGGGAGAAAAATAGATATGGGAGTTTACCATTCTCACTGTAAATCTCCTTGAACAGCATAAAGGGACCCTGCAGTGACAAACTGGGTTGTAGTCGTTTGCCCCATCACTGGGGTCTGAGTCTGGGGAAAAGGACACACTGGAGTTCTCCAGCATCATCCCATTTCTCCCAGGATCCTCTTGGGCTCATTAGCACTCCACACACTTGTTCAAATCCACAACCAAAGTTTCCAGCCACATTCGGGGTAACCAGGGAAGGAAATATTTTCTATTGTGTCAAGTAATTTAGTAAAGAGGTCAAAAATTGATTTGCAGGCCAAATCCAGCTCAAAGACACATAATGTATGACTTAAAAAGATTTTACACGAATGGAAGTGAAGTAGCCAGCACTTGAAAATTGAGAGATTTCAAATAATCTAGATTTCCAACTTCCCTTGAAAAATTGGAAAATGTATCAGCAGTGGGCATGTCATCTTCCCACAAAGTAGGAATGGGCTGGAACTGAGCAATGGCTTTAGACAGGGCTCTCCTGTGGGTCCCAATACAAATCTCAACTCCTGACAAGATTCCTGGTTCATTACTGCCATGTTATCTTGGCAATAATTTACAGGATCCTCTCTGCCAAACTCAGCACCTTTAGCCCCTCATCCGCCATAGTCTCATTGCACTATCTCATTTGGTTATCACCTTTTCTGAAAATTGAGTTTTTTTCTCTGCTGGGTCCTGGATACATACATGCACAGCTTCTGACCAAACTCTGCGTATATCCTTCTGGGGTGCTAGAAAGGTTCTGTATCTTGATCTAAGTGGTAGTCATGTTGGTGTATGAATATGTAAAATTCATCAAGCTATATGTTTGTGCACTTTTTTGTATGTTATACCTCAGAGAATGAGAGAATGGATGGGCATTCCCTTGCCAGACATTGCATGTCTGCCTACAATGCCTGGAACTGCGGCAGTCATCACGTGACCGTGGGTAAGCTGCCCAAATTGGACAACCCAACTTGATGGACATGACAGAGTAGGAAAAGATTTATTTGTCACAGTAAGTGCTAAACTAACCTTGGAGCCTCCCATCATGTAGCTCCCTTCATGTAAAAATGGATTGAAATAATAAATTTTTGCCCTGGCTGGTGTGGCTCAGTGGACTGAGCATCAGCCTGCAAACTGAAGGATTGCTGGTTTGATTCCCCATCAGGGCACATGCCTGGGTTTCGGGCCAGGTCCCAGTTGGGGGTGTTCAAGAGGCAACTGATAGATATTTCTCTTGCACTTTGGTTTCTCTCCTTCTTTTTCTCCCTCCCTTCCCCTCTCTCTGAAAATACATAAATAAAATCTTTATAAAAAAAAAGAAATAATACATTTTTTCACACTATCAGCTTTCCACCATTTCAGTATATAATCATACAAAAGTTCATTGGTAGTAATACATAGCCCACGAAGTGGAGTTAATAAGACTCAAGTTCACATGTAAGTACAGTTTAATCACATCTTTGAACAAGAATTTTACCATAAATTAGTAAGAAGTTGAACATAAAAGGAATACCGCTAAACATGCTAAATACCAAATTATAAAAAAATCCCCAAGAACTTAAGTCAGACAATTGTACTACAAAAGATTAAACTCATTGCCACTGAAAAAGAAATAATAGTTCCAGTTCACAGAATTGAAAGTAATTCTTTATTGATAAACATTTATACCAGAATTAGAAATGTCAGTAGAAAAATAAAATTTAAATAATCTTCTATCATACAAAGAGTTGATCCTTTTGACTGTAGCAGTTAGTGAAATAATCTAATACAAAAAGTGAAGCTGATTGGAGTCACAACCAGCCTAAGAGAGTGCACAGAAAGAAACGCAGGTACATAAAAGTGTCTGCTTGTCGACAGCTGATGGCACCAGGGCTTCACATTCCAGGAAATGGCTTCTTAGGGAAGGGTAGATGCACGGCGGTTGTAGTGAGAACTTAATTCAAACCAGAGCAGTCAGAAAGGGCACCAAAAGCCAACATACAACTTAAAAAAAACTTAGAAAACAGAAGGAAAGATTTAAAGGTAATAATTGCATAAACTTTTTCTCACTAGTTTAGACATTTCCTAATAAGTAATATTTCCTGGGGAAAAAAAAAGGGTTAATAGCACAAAGAGCCATGTTTCTCTTGGAATATTCATTGTGCATTTAAATGTGGACCTAAGTTTTCATGAAATGCCTTTACCCCCCAACATCCATTTGTAAAGAATCCAAAAATCAGGTTTTTTGTTGGGGCTGTCTCCTTCCCCCACATTAAAAAAAAAAGTGAATATACAGCTGGGGGTCAGGGTAGTTGTGTATGTCTCTTAAGAAAGCCAAGTGTTGGTAAAAATTCTCAAAAAACTATACAGTAAAATACAATGTTCAACACGAATGCCAATATTTTTTCATTTGAGCAACTACCCCCAAATAATTGTGTATTTGAAATGAGAAATTTTAAAAAATCAAGTAAAAGAAATGAGGAGGAACAGCCAGTCTTTATCATTCAAATTGTTTCGTCCTAAAAACATTTCAAGCTGCAAAACTCAATTTATATAAAGTATATACACATATATTCATAGAAGAATGTTCACTTACTTAAATGGAGGAAATATTCAATTTGAAGATAAATTTTATATTTGAAGTTTTTGAAAATAGCAGATAATCAAAATATAGCAAACATGAAAGAGATGAAAACAGGAAACACCTTTCAAAATGCGTTAATTTTTTGTGTCTTGGCTCTAAAAGAAAAATAACCAAGCATTTAAATCATAGATCAATATGGTTTAAAAATTAACTCAGGGGGAGGGGTCCACCAATCACTGGCCTACTTGTTCAATTTGTGAAATTCTATCCAAAAGAATGTTTTAGGTGAGAAGGCTGAGGCATCCTTCAATAGAGATTATTAAAATCATTTCTTATAATAAAGGATATATACCAAATTTCTTAGACTGAAGGGCTACTTTTCAAAATCACAGTTCCTTGAATTGAAAAATGGAGTCTTTAATTAAAGGCTTCAAATTTGCTTGAAAAAAGGATCTGAGCATTGGAGAGTCACCCTGGGGTATTTATAAAGACATTGGTCTGCATTCCAGCTCCACCTGTAATTTTCCACCTAGGCTGAGTATCGTCACTGTAATTTTAATAAGTGGTCTGATGGCCTTTAGTTGAAAGAAAATGTGCAGTTAATTTTTGTGATCCCTTTGTCATTCTTCTCTTTGACTATCCCTGGTAAATTGGTCCCACTGGCTGTTTTTAATCAGAAGCCAGAAAGGGTATTTCTTTGAGTAAAACAGTTTGTGTGTACATGACCCCATGGGCTGTCAGCTTTACTCTCACAATGAAACTTTCCTTTAAAAAATGTCAAACTTAATTACCAGAAGTTATTTTGAGAACAGATAACAACAACATTGATTGTATTCCATACAAAACGGTTTCAGTTTTTATAGTCCTTTCTGTTCTGAAGGTCACAGTTTTCAGGCCTTTTAATGAAACAGATTGTTAGGCAGTAAAAGAAAAATTTAAAGAGCTAAAATTGGGTTTTAAAAGTCTCTTAATATTTGCCCTGGCAGGTGTGGCTCAGTTGGTTGGGGCATTGTCTGTAAACCAAAAGGTTGCAGGTTCCATTCCCTGTCAGGGCACATGCCTGGGTAGCTGGTTCAGTCTCCAGTTGGGGAAGGTATGAGAGGCAGCTGATCAATGTTTCTCTCTCACATTGATGTTTCTCTCCCTCTCTCTCGCCCTCCCTTCTCCCTCTCTAAAAATCAATAAGCATGTCCTTGGATGAGGAGAAAAAAGGAAACAAAACCTCAATATTTAATGTTCTTTAAGGACATAAATTCTCTTAAAAGAAAATGTAAAGGGCACAGTGGAAGGCATATCTGAAAATTAAACTTCAGGCACTTTCTGGAAGTGACACTCACCACTAAGTAACTAAGAAGGCTAAGTAGCTATTAAAACAAAGAAATCAATAACCCTGCCCTGGCTGGTGTAGCTCAGTGGATTAAGCGCGGGCACATGCCTGGGTTGCAGGCCAGATCCCCAGTGGGGCCCCGTGAGAGGCAACCACACATTGATTTCTCTTCCTCTCTTTCTCCCTCACTTCCCCTCTCTCTAAATAAATAAAACCTTAAAAAAAAGAAAAAGAAATCAATAACCCTAACACTAGTTTAAGCTGTACTTCTATAATTTTTCAAGAGCCAGTAATAAACCAGTCACTAATAAAAACTGTAACAAAATGTTTAAAATATGTTTTTTATGTGCTTTAATGTCAAGAGTATCCTAACCCATCTGGTTAAAATTTTCAACTCGAGTTATTTAATAGGATAGTTTTCCAATTAAACTAAATAAAATTAATAGAAGTACTAGGAAAAGGTGGTACTGGAATTCTGGGAGGGAAAAAGTCTCAATTAGCTAGCTTATTTTGATAAAATGTATAAAACAACAAATTCACATCTTTTAAAATATATTAAATAATCAGAGGTCAAGATAGTTATCCATAGAAATGTCACATCATTCAGTAGTTAGCTCCTTTTTTTAAAGACCAGTGGAATCAAAGCCACTACTTGCGTTACAGATTTTCTTTTGGTTTTATTTCACCAAATTTGTTCCCAAAGCTATACTCAACCATAACCTATTTGGCACTTACTGTCATGAAGGTGTAGAAAAAAAAAGTCTGCCAAATTTCAATCAAGATTAGATCAAATAAGATTTTTAGTACAGTATAGTCTGCTTAGAAATAAACCAGTATTTTCCATAGTTTTCTGAGATACGCAACACCGCATTTTCTCACATAGTATTATGAATTTCAGTGCGAAGACTGCTGACCCAGAAGCACGGCTGACCTGGCCTTGGGTAAAGGTGCACCTGTAAAACTGCTTAAATTAAATATCAAAACAAACAAACAAACAAATAAACAAAATAAAACTTGATTTGTTTGGTTGAGAACAATAAGAGTCCAAAAGGATCTTCGCTTCCTGGAGCTTTAAACTGAAGAAAAGGCTGAGGTGCTGTTCTTCACATACTTTTTTCATCCAAGTTGCTTCCGCTTGAAGAACTGAGAAAACACTACATTCCATATTGTACTCTTTTTGAGGATTCTATAAAACTTAAGTTCGACATCATAGCATAAGGGTATATGCTATAGAGTAGCTAAAACCCGTAAAAAGGAGACCACCACCACACAAAACGTCTGTCCAGTGCCGAAGGTGAGGGCTTCAAATGGAATCATTTCTTTTCCTGCTGCCCGGTACACTCCAGCAATTGCTGCGCCTGTCCAAAAGTTCAAGAGTGTTAAAAGAAAAATCGGATTAATGTAATCAGGAAATTATGGCACTTAAAATTCTACAATAAGTAAAATGTTCCAGACTTTTTACATTAAAATTTAAACATTGTACACGTTTTTGTTTTCCCTGTTCTTTTGGTGACTATTCTGGGTTTTAAGTATTCTTTATATGGTTTGCAAATTGCTGATATATGCTTTGAGATGTTTTAAAGTGACACCTTAAAACTGAGCGTCTCCTAGACACAGTGAATAAAACCCATCTGGAGGTCATAAACCAAATCACAAAGACTGCAATTTCCACACGACCTGATTACAAACTCAAAAACATCGTTCTTCCCCATGCATTTAACAGGTACCTAATACATTCTTGGCAATAAATAACAAAGAATCTTCTGTGTGAGAGTGAGCAAGAAATATTTCAGGAAAAGCCACAGGGAACCTGCACTCCACCTTCTACTATACTTAAAGTTCTCCCTAGGAAGAGGATGTAGGAGGAGAGGGGTAGGAAAAGGAAGAGAGGAGGACTCTAACCCTATAAAGCGGCTATTAATTCAAGGGTGTGAGGACAGAGATGCTCAGGAATTCCTTTCTGTTCCTATGTCATTCATTGTTTTTATTATGTTAGTCACTATAACTCCTTAGAAATAGAGTACACAAAACAAGCACAGGTGCCCTGAGTTGCTGCAGGGACTCAGCATTGTGCCAAGAAAGTTAAGATTTCATTAGTTTGAAAGGAATAGATCCAAAGTTCCCAGATGACCACACCACCAAATGCTCCAAACAAGATTCTCCTTGGTCACAGCGTGCTCATTCATTCAGATATTTATGTATTTCTATGTTTCGTAAGGCGTGATTCCTATTCTCCTAGGATCTAGCTGAGGACGCAAGACAGAAAGCACAAGCATGAAAGAGGTTTTGATGATTCAAGACATAGAATGTCTCGATCAAATGTCTACACAGTTTATAAATGTGATGTGAAGGTGTACTAACCAATTTAAGGAGAATATTAATTAATAGCTGTGCTGGTTTCCTGGAACATTTGAACTTGGAAATGTCCATCTCCAGTGGCAATGCACACAGACTGTGCCACTATCATCTGAGAGGCACATGCTTCGTTGAGCCCCTTTTATAATTTAGCTCCAAAAAAGTGGGTTGGGTAGAAAGAAGCTAAAGCAACCTGAACTGGACCTTAAAGTGGGATTTGGATGATGATGAAGGAAAGAAAAGAAAAGAAAAGAAAAAGCTTCCAAAAAGATTAGCAATATGAGAAGGGAAAAGACTCTGTGCATAAAATCTTAAAAGGCAAATGCAGCATTTATTGCACAATTACTATGTGTTTGTATTATGTTAAACTCTTCACATACACATTATTTCATTTAATCATCACACAGCATATGAGGTGGGTGAGAAATCCAAAACAGGGCCTCCCAGCCAGTAATCCCGTAAAAAAACTGGAGCAGAGGGTCTCTAAAGAGAGCTGATGTGGCTCAAAATACTGGATAAGGCCAGTTATGGAAACTCCTTAATGCGGACAGGGGAAAACTGGCCTCCTTCCCATGTTATCTCAAAGGTTTTATCATTTACAGAACACAGAGAAAAGAGGCCACTTTGTCCCCCAAATCCCCTCACGTCAGAGACAAAGGGAGATTTCTGCTTGAAGCTCAACGTTTAGATTCATAGGGAAAAAAGTAAAGTTGCAAATTAGTAGGAATGCCATGTTTCTATTTTTTAAGAATATATTTATGTTTACATGTATACCTAGGGAAGAGTCGGAAAGCATATACCAAAATGCAAATTATGGTTCTCATTTAGGGATGTGGCAATGGAGGACTTTTATTTTTGCTTTCTTATACTTTTTAATTTATATAAAATATACGTTAGTCCTACTTAATTATGAGCTTAAAAAAGATTTAAATGTATTCTCATCCCCGTGACATGTGCAAAAGCCAAGGGAAAAAACAGGTAAAAATAATTTATAATATGAATGTTACTCTAATTCTTATTGAGAAATTCCTGAGAGGAAAAAAAATAACTGGGTACTTTTTAAAACAAGAATTCTTGTCATTGGAATCATTCTTCCATCCTTAAAGTAACCACACCTGAATAAGCAAGCAGGAGTAATTCATCAACCATCCTGTCACGCTATCAGTCAAGTGACAGCTGATAAAAAAGGAGCAGTAGCTTCCAAAAGGACAAATATCTTCCTTTTGCTGGTGACCTGTCAGAAGATGTACTTCACAAAGCTTAATTAACATAGCTTCCCTGAAGCCAGCAAGAGGAAATCTGACTCAGGAAATCAAAGATGTTAGTCCAATAATGGGGGAATGAGGGTGAGGAAAAGAACAATACAGAAAAAAGGGACTCGTGCAATCAATTGATGTTTCTCTCACACCAGTGTTTCGCTCTCTCCCCTCCTCTCTCCCTAAAAGCAATGAAAAAATGTTCTTGGGTAAGGATAAATTTTTTTTTTTTTAAATGGACCTGTGGTTAAAGACCACTCTTTTTCTTCATCTCACTCAGGCCTGTTTCTAAAATGGGTCCTGAATTTAACTGACAAGTCATATGAAATATTTTGACTGGTATTTTATTTTATTTTTATTGAATTTATTAGGGTGACATTAGTTAATATAATTATATAGGTTTCAGGGGTACAACTCAATAACACATCATCTGTATATTGTATTGTGTGCTCACCACCCCAAGTCAAGTCTCCTTCCATCACCATTTACCCCCCTTTTCCCTCTTCTACCTCCCCCACCCCCATTTCCCTCTGGGAATCATCATACTGGTGTGCGTGTCTATGATTGACTGGTATTTTAATGTCTAACATACTTGTCAAGATTCCAGCAGTTATTGGTCCCACGATGCCCATCAACAGGATGCTTACAGACATGAACCTACCATATTTGTGATGTCTGAGGGTGAAGAGGGCCAGTAATCCAGCAGGGACATGAAAGGAGAGAGAGGACACCAGTGCCCACAGGAACACACCGTACCACATCTCTACAAGGGAAAGCAAAGATGGGTCACAAATCACTGCTTTTCCCAGTGCAGTCACCAGAGGGGTGGTCATGATACCTGGTTAATCCATTTTCAAAACCATTCAGTTGCAAGGTAGGTTCATCAGTGAACTAACTATCCAAATAGTGATGGTTTTAGAGGGATCAGCAAACTACAAGCTACCGCCTGTTTTTGTCCATAAAGTCTTACTGGACCACAGCCAGGCCCATTTGTTTAAGTCTTGTCTATGGCTGTTTTTAAGCCACAAGAGCAGAGCTGAAATAGTGTCAGGGACCACATGGCCTGCAAAGCCGGGAATATTTACTCTCTGGCCTTTCACAGAAAAAGATGACCAATCCCTGATAAGCCCCAAACACTGGAAAAAAAAAGGTTCACTCGGATTTGAAAACTGCCCTAAATCACGCATGTCCCTCCTGTAAGAACAACAAGCCTAAATCACTGGCAGGGTGCCATGCAATCAATACCTGTTGATCTTTCGGGCTTTTTGATTATTCAGTCTCCTCCAATGGGAAGCTATAAATTGTATTCATTCGACAATCATTTCCTAGATAATACAGTAAATATCAAGCCACAGCCTCCTTTTAGGCTACCAAAGCTCTGTGACGTATCAAAGATATGACATAAATACCAGGAAATAGAAATGTCTGGCTTGAAGACAAATGGTAAGTGAAAGGCAGGTTAGAAGAGGAGCTGGTTCCTACAGAGAACCTCTAATCACTCTTAGGATGACAGTAATTCATTAACATTAAAAACTTTGCCCAACCATGTATGCAAACCTGTGCATGAGACACCTTGGAAAATACAAAAAAGGAGGAGATACCATCCTGCCCTCATGACTTTATAATTTGGTAAGTGGCAGGCACAGCATTCCCCCGCAGTGAGCCCAGGCAGCTTTAGAATTCTCCGAATAGCTCTCTAGCTACCCACATGGACATAGAGAAGGTGATACATTAGATAAAATCTTGTCCATCCTTGCACTAGAGGCGGGTAAGTAACAGGCAATTTAAGAGAGCAGTCAACAGCCTAACTCAGGGCTTCTCGATCACAGCACTACAGCCGTTTGGACCAGGTACCCGGTGTGGGCGGCTGTCCTGTGCTCTTGTAAGACGTGGAGCAGCGCTCCCGGCCTCTACCCTCTGGACGCCAGTGGTACTCACCCCCCTCTGCCAAGCTGTGACAGCCAAACATTGCCAAAAGTCCCCTGGAGGCAAAACCGCCCAAATTAAAAACCCACTGACTGAGGCAGAGGGTTTATAAGAACAATAACAGTTAAAGCTGCAAAGTTAGATGGGGTCACGTTATGGTGAGCTTTTGAAGCCCAGACTGAGGTATTCAACCAACGTGAAAGCCCTGATGTACCTGAACAAGCTATTATGTACCTTCAGAACTGTTTTATAATACTGTTGGAACTGGTCTATTTTGTTTGATTATTATTTTTTTTTTTTTGCAAATTCTCATTAAAGGTTTTGAGTAGTAAAGCTTTGTTGCACAATATATCCTAGGTCCCATGTTACACTCTCACTAGAACAAACTGGAAAACCTTTCCGGAGGGTAATTTGGATACGTGTATCCAAAAAAGTCAAACGTGCATATCCCCTGCCATAGCAGTTGTACTTCCAGGAATACAGCCTACAGGAACACACATGCAGGCAAGGAAAGGGAACAAGACGTCCTCGGCAGCACTGTCTGTGAGGGCAAAAAACGGATCCAACGGCATGTCTGTCAATGTAGGGTTACTTGTGAAACATGCTTGGTGTATCCACAAAACTGAACATTACACATCAAATAAAAAATATAAGATAGATCTTTATATACTGATGGGGTAAGATGCCATCAGTATATAAAGTAATGTAAAAAAAATGCCAATTGCAGAATAGTATGTAGAATAAGATTCCGTTTTTGTAAAAACAAAACACAAATATTCACATGTAAATGCTTCTGTGTACTCTGAGAAAAGTCTGGACATTTTGGTTTAATAAATATTTACAACATGCACAGGTGCTGTTTTGAGTGTTTTACAAATATTAACACATGTAATCGTCTAAACAACTCGGAGAGGCACGTATTATTAATATCCCCAGCTCTCAGGACGAGACAATGGAGGCAGAGGGAGGGGAAGAAATTTGACCGAGCCGATGCCGAGCACAAGGCGGGGCCCGGGTTCAACCCTGACTGCCGAAGCATGCCCTCACTCTCTCAGCGCCTCTTCGCACATACTAAGCAACAGAAAATTGTTATTTCTGGAGAGCGGGATGGGTTGGGGGAGGGCTGATGACAATTCACTTCTCACTTTGAAAGAAAACAACAAAACTTTAAAAAGTGTTTTAAAAAGAACTGTTCAGGAAGCCTTGTCCAATTGGGACGAACAGCTGAAGAGGGGCCAGTGAGCAGCATCAGTCAGCTGTTTTTGAAGCTGAATTGGAGTTGTAAGCTTCTGTTGTGTGTGTGTTTTTTTCCCAAATAAGTTTCTTATTCTTCTTGGGGGTGGGGGGCAGGGTGCTTAGAGGGCTTACAGAGATTAGGGGTGGGGGTCAAATCCCCCAAACCACCCTTGGCATTGTCTCTGATGACTGAATTAATTCTTTGCTAACTTTGAATCAAATAAAGCTTCAGTTAATACCATATTCTACATATACTTAAATTAGGATGCCTAGCTCCTGTTTTGGATGAAAGACTCTGAATGAAAGCATCTGAGGGGCACCACCCAGGGTTCAAGCCTTATTAAAAATAACAAACAGCCCTGGCTGGTGTAGCTCAGTGGATTTAGCATGGGCTAGGAACCAGACGGTCCCGGTTTGATTCCCAGTCAGGGCACATGGCTAGGTTGCGGGCCAGGTCCCCGGTGAGGGCCATGTGAGAGGCAACCATACATTGCTGTTTCTCCCTCTCTTTCTCCCTCCATTCTCCTCTCTCTAAAAATAGATAAATAAAATCTTTAAAAAAATAAAAAAATAACAAACAACTGAGGGTGTTTGGCACTTTCGTTCTGGTGAAAAACTATCAGATAGCTAATAAAAGTTTCAAACAATTTGTGAGCTTTCATTTTTCTTTCTGCTGAATAAGCTATTATGTACCTTCAGAACTGTTTTATAATACTGTTGAAACTGGTCTATTTTGTTTGATGATTTTTTTTTTTTTCAAATTCTGTTAAAGCAAGTTAAATCGCACAATATGGAGTATTAAGTGATTAAATAGCTATGTCCCAAGCTTAAAATTAAATATAACATGTAAATAACATATGTGTAAAATATAAAAAATATATTTATTAACAAACTATTGCCCTTTGTCTACAAAGAAACCACCACCTTTCCAGTCAATAGTGTCGATCAGCAATTACGGGTAGGATTTTTAATCCTCAGGGTCTGGGCCCCGTCCTCTTCAGAAACAAACCTACATTACTGCAGCCTCCTTTCCAGCCTTGGGCAGGAAGCCATTCTTGCTTCCCCCGCCCAGGAGACTTGGCCTCTCTTCTTGGCAGCAGCTCCAGAGGCTGCACTGCCTGGTGTCCAGACCGTGCTTTCCCCAATAAAAGTGTACCCACTAGAGCTCTGACCTACCTGGGCAGCTTCTGCTGCACCCTGGCTCAGTGACAGCAGCCTGGCCCCCCAGACTAAGGCCCCCTCGTACGCCACCCCATCAGCAGCTCATCCCCAAACCACGGCACAGCACCATTCAGTTCCCTTCCAGAGCAGTTAACCTCATCTTAAATCCCATAGTCTTTACCAGCTATTCCCCAAATCACTCAGAGACTCTGCCCTCTACAACGCCACCCAGTGCGCAAACTAAGTTCTATGATGGCACCGGGAATGCCACTGCCCAGGGTGGACAAATGGGATTACAAATCTGCCTCAAAAACACAGGACAGCTGCCATGGGCTTCTGGCTGCCACCACTGACCTGATACTGCGCTTGGGCCCTGCTGGAGCTCCCCGAATTTAGAGAGAAGCACTGCTCTCTTCATCAACTCAAGGCACAGCTGGCACCTGGCCTCTTCCTGGCTGCCACACAACCAACCACAGGGCAGTGAACTCAGAGGTGAGGCCTTGATCCGCCAGAGACTCACTAACTTCCATGAAAGTGGGTCTGAACACTTAGGTGTGCGACCCGACTGCCATGAAACAAACCGTGTTCCACCAAAATTCATATACTAAAGCTCTAATCCAGTAGGGCTGTAGCATTATAAGAAGAGGAAGAGAAAGTCTCTCCGTCTCTCAGTCTTGCTCTCTCACCCTGCCATGGGAGGACAGGGCAAGAAGGTGGCCCAAGAGGGCCCTCACCACAACACAACCACGCTGGCACCCCGCTGTTGGTCTCCCAGCCCCCAGAACCCTGAGAAAATAAATGTCTGTTATTTAAGCCACTCAGTCTACGGTATTTTGTAACAGCAGCCTGAGCAAACTAAGACACCAACACTCAACTCACCTGGTCCCACTTCTGGAGCACAAGACCTGCCCAAGGGGACCAGCTAGGCTACCAACCCATACCTCGATTTTCTTAAAAGTTGAAAGGCCTGTTGGCAAACAGAGAAAGTCTGGGATATAGCTGCTCAGCACCTCCAAGGTGCTGAGAAGGGGAAGGTTGCCGCATCCTCCTGCAACCCTGAGCTGCATCCATTAGCTACCTCAGTGCCTACATATTTTATTCAGCATCATTTACATCACTTTATGTAGGAAAAAAGGCTTAATTATATCAGATCAGTAGTACGGTTTAGAAAACACTTCTTGGATGGGATTATTATAGCACTCTAATAGCAAAGGCAAACCCCAATCAATAAAACACTTTAAAAGAAAAACTAAGTGATTTCCCTTTAATCTACTGCACCTTAATTTGCTATCTATTTAATAGCTACTTATTGATTATAATATGGTACTTTTTATTTCCCTGGCTCAACACACTGTCAAAAATCTTTGTCTACATATCGCACAGTACTTCCCTGTCCACTGTTTCAAATTAAGTGCATTATCATCAGCTTTGTTTATTTTGGCAGCTAAAGTCACATCACTTCCTGATGTTGAAGTATAAATCAGACGACCTGTAATGAAAGATTATAAGGGGAAATCAGATTAAGCACTTGTGACAGAATGGGCCCCAAAGGTGTTTGCATACTTACCCCCCGAGCCTGTGAATGTGTGTGGCAAAAGGGAGTTTGTAGGCGTGATTAGGTTAAGTATTTTGAGAGATTTTCTGTGGGTCTCATGTAATCACACAAGGGTCCTTGTAAGCGGGAGGCAGGAGGGTCAGTGTCAGAGGTTTGAAAAGGCTACGGCTTTAAAGATGGAGGAAGAGACAAGAGCCAGGGAATGCAGGTGAAGTCTAGAAGCTAGAAAAGAAACCAATTCATCCTTGAGCCTTCAGAAGGAACACATCGCTGATGACCTACTTTGGACTTCTGACCTCCAGACTATAAGATGATAAATCTGTGTTGTTTTAAGACACTAAATTTGTGATAAGTTGTTACAGTGGCAACAACACTAAGAGTTCACTCATTCACCAAATATTTATTTAGTCCATTCCATATGCCAGGCACTTCAGTGGGGGGAAAAAAGAAAAAAGATAAAAAGACAAAGATTCCCGCCCACAGAGAACTTATTATCTTAAAGAATCTATTTTTCAGACAGACATTTCAGTTAAAGAGAAAAGCCACACAGACTGTAGGATCCTCTACTTGAGCTCTGTACTGACAAAAGGGCTTTGTAATGGCGGGCTCCCGGCCCCTAACATCTATAGCTGAGTCACCTAAATTCCAAGCAAGGTCTCAACGCCCACCTGGCCCCAGCCAGCAGAAATGGAAGAAGCCTATACCCAGTGTGCAGTGAGACTCAGCACTCAGTCATTCTTTCAGCAGGCCTCCTACTCCACCTTGTGTTCCAGGTCAAACAACTGTATGAGCACAGCGAGTTCCTCTGAAGCCAGGGTTCTAGGTAGACCACATCAGTCTTCCTGGGAACTGTCGCCCTACTCAGTCCTGCAGCTCAATGCGGGACTGCCTTGATGCTAACTGCCCCAAAGCCTGCATCTCTCCACACCGCCCACGGTGAGACCCCTCTCTTACTGAATCCCACCTACCTGCCAAGGGGCCCATCTGTTCCCTTGTGAAATAAGAAATACACATATATCGGTCTCTGCCCCTGGTTCCTGACACAGAGCTTCTAAAAACCCTTGTAAACAGGGGTGCTAGGAAAATCTCGTGTTTTAATATTTAGTCTTTGACCCTGGTTCCTGACACCAAACTCCTAAATCCCTTGAAATTTCCAGAATCATCTTGCATTTACCTAAGGGAACTCTTGGTGGGCTCCTGGATTGGGGCTGGCAACCAGAAAGCCAAGATTATAAACTTGGAATTTGCATCCCCATTCCCCCATTCTTTGGAGAGGGGAGAGGGGCTGAAAGTGGAGTTAATAATCAACCACACCTACGTGATGAAGCCTCCATAAAAATCTCAAAGTACAGGCTTCAGAGAGCTTCTGGGTTGGTGAACACACCTATGTGCTCGGAGGCTGGCCTACCCCAGCTCCGCAGGGCAAACGCTCCTGGGCTCGGGACCCTCCCAGACTTCCTACGTGTCTCTCCATCCGGCACTCATTCATACCCCTTAATATCCTTTGTAATAAACTGGTGACCTAGCAGTAAACTGTATTCCCGAATGCTGCGAGCTGCTCTAGAAAATTAAACCAAGGAAGGGTTGGTGGGAACCTCTGATTAACAGCCAGAAGCACGAGTGACAACCTGGACTTTTGACTGGCATCTGCAGTGGGGGATGGGGGCAGTCTTGTGGAACTGAGCCTTGTCCTGTGGGGTCTGATGCTAGCTCCAGGTAGACGGTGTCAGAACGGAAATGAATCGTAGAACATCCAACTGATGTCACAGAATTACCCAATGTGTGGGAAACCTACACATCTGGTGTCAGAAGTGTTGTGAGTGTGGCAGTAGTGTGAGGGTAAAGGAAAGCAGCAAGTTCTCCCTAGATACCCCTCCCCTCCTCCTTACAACGATAACCTGCTCACTGGGACTGCCAACTGCAGCTGCTGCCTCTCTGCTGACCCTACTGACGGACTGCGCTCTCACCCCTGGTTTCCGAGTGTGCCCCTTGGCCGGCCTCACCCTGACAGTCTCTGTTCTAGCATGGCTAGACCTTGTCTGTCCTGATCTGGCCTTCCATCTAACCTCCTCACTAAGGCAGAAAGTCAGTGATAACGGATGGGTATGAGGTTTCTTGCTGGGGTGATGGAAATATTTTCAAGTTCCTTGTGGTGATAGTTGCAAACTCTATAAATATAGTAAAAATCATTGAATTGTACACTTAAAAAACAAACAAACCAGTAAGTCAGATCATCCCTCCTCTGCTCGACACCCTCCAAAACGGTCCCCCCAGGATCTGACCTCCCCTCCCCCTCCCGCCTTGCCCACACTGTTCCGTCCTTCATGTTGGCTTCCTTCATGTTTCCTAAGCAAGCTCCTGTTCCAGGGCCGCTGAACCTGCTACCCCCTCGCCCAGAACACTCTTCTCCCAGAAGCTATGGGGCTCACTCCCTGCTTCCCTCAGACTTCAGTCCCACCAGCATCCTACAAAGGGCTCCCTACCTTATGTAAAATAACATTCTACTTGGACACACAAGATCCCCCTACCCTGCTTCACATTCACCACAGCTGTTCTTTTCCACACTTTTAAACTTTGCTAATTTGTTTATTTTCTCTCTCTCCTCATGAGAATGAAAACTCCTTTGTTTGTTCACTACCACATCTTTACTTGGTGCCGAGAAAACAATAGGCATGCAACAGGCACTGAGTAGATACTGGTTGAGTGAACGAATAAATAACTGGTCCGAGCGTGATCCATTCTTGATTCCAGTAACGGCACAACCAAACATGAGCGGGTTTCGGTTTAACTATCACAAGATACACTTTGACACTGATTTAATGAAATTCATACCTTCAGAAAGTTATTGTCATTCCTGATACAAAGAAAAGATCTGCCTTTCTGAGCATTATGGTTTGTTAAAAATGACAACAACAACAACAGAAATCTGAACAACCTGGAGTAAGGAAGGTTAGTCAGTAATCTAAATGACTAAATTGCAATTGCAGGTTTAAAAAAAATCAAGTCAAAGCTTCCTGATAGTAATAAGCCACAGAATATTTCAGAGAAACGGTTTTGCTATACTGAGTTAGCATAATACACAAATAACCTTTTCAGTGGGGTCAAAAATAAAAACTACTCCAGATCCAGGTCAATGAATGAAATTCACTGTCCGCAGGATCAAACTTCGTGCACCTACTGCATCCATCACTCCAGCTAAAGGTGGGACAGGGAGGTTAAGTGTCTACTCATCACATTCTGATCATCTTGAGGTCCGGGGCTATTTCTCATGAATGTTTATACCCCCCGTGCAGAGCCTGCACTTTGCCAAATGCTTTCAGGTACCCTCTGCTTTTCAAAAGTTCACTTTCTGCCACTTCCCTTTTACAAAAGACCTACATTAGTACTGTTTTTGCTAACCAAAAAAATGCAAAGAGGATTTTCACTTTCACAAAAAAAGGCGAGAAGTAAAAGTAGCGTTCGGCGTTTGTCACGCAGCGAGCTGTTATTACAGGCAGCGTGCACCGGTTCAGCGAGTGGCACCACCAAGCCTCCTCCCCAGAACGGCTCTCAGCATCAAGCCCCCATAGCTTTGAACGGTCTGTGAACATCTGTGCCTTAATCTTGATTCACTGTGTGCATCTGTTAGCAAGGCCTGTCCTAAGGTGATTATTTCTTCACTTTATACCATTTCAGCTTAGGAAAGGTTTCACAGGAACTCTCTTTCAGATAGTGGGGGGAACCTGCATTGCTGAATGAATGATTGCTGGTGATCAACACCTCCAATCATACCTCCAGAGAAGTACTAATAAACTCAAGTATATACTGCAGTTTAATATTTTCAGAACAATTTCTGAAAACAAAACAATCCCCATAGCTACAGATTCTCTACTATGAGGTAATAGTAAAAGTATGATCCCAAGTCTACTTATCTCAATTTTTTTCTTAAAGAAAGAAAAGGCAAGCCCTGGCTGGTGTGGCTCAGTTGGTTGAGGCATCGTCCTGTAAACTGAAAAATGTCACGGATTCGATTCCCAGTCAGGGCACATGGCTGGATTGTGGGTTCCACATCCATTTAGAGCAAGCAACCAACCTGTGTTTCTCTCTCACATGGATGTTTCTCTTTCTCCCTTCCTTTCCCCCTTCCCCTCTTTCTACAAGCAATGAAACAAATGTCCTCAGATGAGGGGAAAGAAAGAGAAAGAAAGAAACTAAAAGCCAGACAGACTGAACAGCATATTCACAGTTTCAAAGTATCACCTCACATGACTTATCAATTAAAAAAGAATTAAGGTACTCTTACAGTGCAGAGATCTGATAAACACCATCTTCACCAGACGTTAAATGCCTCCTCACATGATGCACTGGAAAGTGGATAACATCATCTATGTGGGAAGTATTCTGACCAAAAATATTTAATTGGAATATAACCAGGAAGAAACAATTAGATAAATTTAGACTGTGGGACAAACTGAAAAACAATTAGCCTGGACTCTTCCACAATGTCAATCTCAAGAAACTGAAACAAAGATGGAGAAACTGTGGTAGATTCAACCAGACTAAAGAGACATGACAGCTAAGTGCAATGTATGATCCTTGATTAAATTCTAAAATTAAAAAGGAGACAAAGCTACAAACGATATTCTTCAGACAATTTGGAGAACTTAAATAAGGTCCATACATTAGATAATATTCTACTGATGTTAAATTTCTTTGGAGTGAATTTCTTTCTATCAACAGAAAATGTCCTTGTTTGAAGAGATCCATGCTAACGTGTTAGGCGTTGAGTGCCATCACTTCTATAAATTCCTTTCAAATGACTCTGCAGAAAGTAAAAATGTTATGGTTATAAATATATATACATACATGTATACACAAGCAAAGGAACATAAACATGAATAACGAATCTAAGTAAAGGGTATGTGGGTATTTGTTATACTATCACTTCAATTTTTCAGTAGGTTTGAACATTCTCAAAACAAAGAATTGGAGGAAAAATAAGGAAACAAACAAAAAACAAACTAATCCCGTCCAGGGGTGCCTGCAGAGTGTGCAGGTATTTCATATTTTGGACAGTGTCTCCAGAATGCCATATTATCACTGCCGTGTTAATGCTGTGTGAACTTAAGACCTTTAGAAACACGGCGAACTGCCAAATTATAATTTGGGGCATGATTTCAAGCTAACATCTGCATCTGTCCCATTACCAGCTATTTCACGAATCTGACTGGGGCAAAAAAAAAAAAAAAAAACCAACCAAACAGGCAGGCACTACAGAGCAAGTCTCCAGTATCCACTGAATGGCGCCTGACAGTCGCTGCCCAATGGAAGAAAAAAATCACAGATGCCTTGTTTATGACTGCAGTCCGTAATCCAATCCTCCTTTCTTTGCAGGTTTCAGGCCCCGTTCTCGCTTTGTTTACTAAGTCAAGGTATCGACTTAGCTGGAGAGCCCAACCTTAGCCTTCAACTGCCACTGTTCTCAGTCTTCTTGCCTTTAAAGGTCCAACACACATTAACTGTGCCCTCCCTCAGAGCCTTTCATTACCCTTCCCAAGAAATTGCTCCTCTCGGCTTTGGGAGCACAGACAGTTTTCTATCTTGTATTATAAATTTGAAAAACCCTTCTATCAGGCCCAGCAGACGCTCCAGTGGGGGTAAGAATAGTTAAAAAGAAGCTGTGCCAAAGATCTCGAACGCGTGAGCGGAAGACTCGGCAATGCCTCAGAAAGTGTTTCCTAGAAAGAGAAGCTGGTGGAGTGGGTGGATCTGGACGGAGGTGCGAGCAATCAGCAGGCAACCTCCTGGCGAAGAGGGGATCAGACTAAAAACGAAGGGCGTGTGAGTTCTGACTGCCCTTCAGCCTGGCCGAGACGATTCGGCGTCGAGCTGCTAAGGCCGAGAAACCGGCACGAACGGAAAGGGCCAGGCGCACCCTGAGCCCTAAACAAGGCGGGGACGATAGCCTCCAGGGCTCTTTATAGTTCAAGTCTGAAACTAGGGCGTTTGAAACCCCAAAGACCAAGACCAGTTCGGGTGCTGGCCAATCTCCCTTTACCGACGGGTACACTCGCGGCCGCTCCCTCCGACCTCGCCCCCAACGCGGCTTTGGGGTCGCCCGGTCTAAGGGACCCGCGAGCAAACAACAGGAAGAGGGGATAGAGCTCCGAGCTCTCGGCCCAGAGAGCGGGACACTCCAAGGAAAACAGCCCCAAGACCGCGAGGCGGCGGGACTCCGGAGAAAAGGCACGCCCCACCGTCGGGCGGCCGTGGCAGGGAGCGCAGAGCGCAAGCGCAGGGTCGGTACCTGGGAAGGAGCACAGAGAAGTGGAGTTGGGGCACAGGGTCCCGTTGCCCACTCGCGGGACGAGCTTCAGGCTGAGGATCTGCTGCAGGAGCCCGGCCGAACCCCCGCTGCCGCCGCTCCCCTCGTGCTCCATCCCGCCGCCATTCACCGCAGAGAGATGGGGGAGAGCGCCCGAAGTGTTGTCGTATCTCGCTCTCACTTACAGCCCACTCGGCTCTCAGTACCTCGGTCGCCTCAGCGTCACCTTCGGCCCAGGCCCTCTTCCTCCTACACCAACGAGGCTGTCAAGTGACGGTCCCTTCCTCCAGTCAGAGCGCGCCACAGATACCGGGGGCGGGGCGAGGGTTCACCCCGCCCCTCACGTTGCGTAGATAGAGCCCCCGCGGAATACTCCCCCTACCCGGGAAGTCTCTTTTGCTCCAGTAGAGCGCGCTCTACTCTGCCCTTCTCGGCAGCGCCACCTATAATAAAGTTGGGGAATTGCATACCCGCCACCTGACCAAGATGTTGGTTTAAAACATTAGTATCTGGTAATGAGAATAAGATGGTTCAACAGTCAATTGAAGGAAGCTGAAAGACAATGCAGCAATAACTTCAACATTTGGAGGGGAAATGATTTTTTGGAAACTCAGTTTACTTTAAAAGCACTGTGTAGAAAATACATATTTTCCTTTTAACTCAAGATCATTAGCAAGATTGTTTATTAAAGTTCCCTCTTAAAGCCTTTGTTTTGGAAGCTTTTTAATACCATTTTCCTAACACTACAACTGAGATTTAGCATCAAATCAAGAACCTTTTCTAAAGCAAAAATACTATTTAAAAAGTCATGAAATATTTAACAATGCTGTCTTTTGGTACATGTCCCAGACTAGCAGAATGTACAAGAAGTGGAGAAACCAATTATTTAAAGATAACAATCAATCATGTATCACATTAGGAAACATTATCTTGAATTTAGAATTCTATCCCTAGTCAAATTGTGAATTGAGAGATTTTTAAAAAAAGACATTTAGACTTTTAAGACTCAGAAAATGTGTGCTTAAAAAAAAAAAAGCTCTGGCTGGTGTGGCTCAGTGGACTGACTGCCCGCCTGTGAACCAAAAGGTCATTGGTGTGATTACCCGGATGGGCACATGCCTGGGTCGCAGGCCAGTTCCACCAGCATTGCTGTTACTCTCCCTCTCTTCCCCTCTCTCTAAAACCAAATAAGTAAAATCTTTAAAAAAAACTTCTAAAAAAAAAAAGAAAGAAAATGTGTTTCATGTGCCCTTTCTAAGGGAGCTGAGTATATATTCCAGTGAAGTTAAAGAGTGAAGATAACCAAGAAAGAGAAAGATCTGTGATACAAGAAATGGTAGATTTAACCTGGAGGTTTAGACTGACTTCTGTGCAGTAGTCCTAGTGGCCACCTCACCAGATTAGAACAGAAAGAAGAGTGTCCTCAGAAAGGATAATGGAATTGATTTAAAGTTATAGACAAAGTGGTTAATGGCCGGGTGAAGAAGGTACTGTTTCTTCTCTCAGTGAATTAAAAATTGCAAGACACCCCTACACATATACATCCCTAATCTCTATGATCCTTCCTTACTTTTGCCCTTAGTACTTGTTGGTGCTCGACCCATGTTGTGTGTTGAATGAATGAACAGAGGTATGGAGGACTTGAAGCCTGGGATCACAATAGCACCGAAATTGCAGGGCCAACCAGGATCTCCAATCTTACTCTCAGGAGAAAAAATGTTCAGTTGGCTGAAGGACTTGCCACCCTGGGAAAATTCAAAGTCCAGTCTGTGGTAGTTTCTTCAGTCTCTGTGTAGTTGGCCATCCCTCCCATTTTAGCAGCACTCCTACATCCCCCTGAGGGTACCAAAGCTTTTTTGCTCCAGTTCTTTTTTTTTTTTTAAGACTTATTTTTTAAGACAGTTTTAGGTTTACAACAAAATTGAAAGGAAGGCACAGGGATTTGCCATATACTTCCTTCTCGCACACATTCACAGGCTTCCCCATTATCAACATCACTCACTGGAGTAGTACATTTGTTACCCAGGGTGACCCTGCACTGACACATCACAATCAACTGAAGTCTGTAGTTTACCTTAGAGTTCACTTTTGGTGCTCTACGTTCTACAGGTTTGGACAAATGTATAATGACATATATCCATTATTATTATAGCAGTCTTTTCGCTGTCGAAATTCCTCTGTGCTCCATCTATTCACCCCTCCCTTCTCCCTCCCAGCCCCCTAGCAACCACTAATCTTTTGACTGTCTCCATAGTTTTACTTTTTCCAGAATGCCATATAGTTGGAATCACACATGTAGTTTCTTTAGATTGGCTTCTTCCACTTAGAAATATGCATTTGAGTTTTCTCCATTTCTTTTTATGTCTTGATAGCTCATTTTTAAAGCACTGAGTAATATTCTGTCAGGTAGGTGAGAATGGAAATGATTAATTTAACCCTGTATAGGTAAGGGTGGCAGTTGTCAGTAGGAGAGGGTGACAAAGGCATTCTTGACTCTGTTCCAGGGAGGAACTGGTACTCCGTTTCTAGCGTAACTGGACAGTTTCACGTTTCAAACATGAACACTCTTTGATCCAGCAGTTCTTTTAGGAACTGCTATAGACAGGCAAACTCAGGCATCTCCTGGGGCTTCTTCCATCCCAAGAGCCTGGATTCTCAGGAGTATGTCTTTTGTTTTGTCAAGGAACCTTGATTCCAAGGGGACCAACAAGAAGTCAAGGCTCCTTGAGCCATGACCCAATCCCTGTCTTTCTCTATTTCTGTTCCTTCATCCTGTGCTCGACGAACTCCTATTCCTCCTCCATTTATTTAAACCAAATGTTTCAAAGGCTTTCTGACTCCCATGCTAAAGTACAATAGGTCTACCCATTCCCATGGTTTCTTCTTAGGGCACAATCAACATTTAAGTTGCATGTTTACCTATGGGGATATTTATATAGGGTCTGCACTCCCCACAAGAGTAAGGGCTGTGACTGCTCTGTCCCTCACTATATCCCCAGAGCCTGGTACTGGGCCTGACTCATTGCAGCACTCCACTGGGTACTGCCTGTCTGTCCTGAACCTGCTCTGGTTTCACCCCAGGGCCAGGGAACTCACCCAGAGGCTTGCCCAGAGTGCCCCATATGCACGGAGCAAAGTCCGGGAGCCAGTCATCCTTGTCCTGGGACCTCAGGAGTCAGGTGAGAATGGACAAATTTTACAGTAAAGGCATCAATTAAATTCATGACCCAGCAGAGGCAAATGCAACTTGTGAGGTGCCACAGTCAGGCCGGGTCTAAGCCTGACCCCAAAGCCTTCCTTCTGGCCCTCACTAGGGATCGTTGTCTCCCCTTCCTTAGCTTCTGGCACGATGAACTTCTTGCTCACCCTCCTTTTCCTAAACATACCACATTGCCTGGGAGTGTTCTTAGGCTGGGTACTCCACAGTGTACTCTGTTTGGGCAGGGCCAGCAGGCTGCTTTATCCCGAGGCCAGCAGAGGGTGGAGGACAGGGAGGGATGCGAAGAGGAAAGGAGCTAGTGGCAGGGGCCCCAATGCTCAGCCACTTGCCCACCACACCCCTCAACATTCTGGTCCTTGAGATATTTGCAGCCAAATGCCAGGACAGCTCCCCAGTACCCAGGGATCTATGTCATCTCTGGGGAGAAATGGTCTGGCTTCCCAAGCCTGTTGTGGGATCCTTTGCTGCATGCCCAGTTTGGTTTGCCTGTTAGAAGTATTGAAGTCAGAGGTGTGTTTGAGTCCTATCCCCAAAATTAAGCTACCTGACCCTAGTCTTTCTATGTCACAGAGCTCCTGTTAATAAATCTGGGATTTTTTATACTTCTCCATGGTATTGTGAGCAGGGGCAGACCTTGGGTATATGGAGCCTGAAGCCCCTACAGCTTGGTGGCTCCTCCAATGAGGAGTCCCAAAGCTTCAGCTTCAAGGTCAATGTATCACCACTCCGTGCAAGAAAATAAGCAGAAAATGCCATGCCCTCCTTTGCCCTGCCTGCTTTGCAGTGCAGATGTGGGTCTGCAATTCAGGTCCCACCGATCTAAGGCCGCATCTGAGAATCAGGAGCTAGCACCCTCCAGAATCCCTTTTGGCGGCTGATGGCAACAGTAAGGACAGCTCCCTCATTTCCACAGGTAATTGGCACCGTAGTTCTGGTGGCAACTGTCAGTCCCCAGACCAACTCTCTGGCCCACTGGAATTCAGTGTATTCCATTTGTGTGGTCTCAAATCTGCTGCCTTGAGCTTCCTAGACGTTTTGTGAGCTTTTCTCCCTTTCGGTCACTTTTTAAGCTCAGTACTAAGCTCTCTACACAGCCAGCACCCCTTTAGCAAGATTTTGCTTCCAGAGCTAGGTGTTGCAGTTTGCAGTTAGGAATCTTACTCCGCTCTCCTCAAGGGCTTTGGCCTGGAATGACCAAAGGAAGACAGAGCCTTCCCCCGGCCCCCCGCCCCCCTGTGCTCACAGCAAACCTGATCTAGTTACATTCACCCTGTGACCGGCCCTCCAAGCACTGATCCTGCTGCCAACCTCTTGTTCTACCACACGCTCTGCCTGGCTTACCGCCCAGACCTTCCCAGCCTTCTCTCCCCCCACCTTTTCTTCTCACTGTGTCCCTCCAGACTTATCCAGGAGGCTCTAGATTCCTCACCCAGGGCCCAGAGCTCACCACTTTCTGTATTGCACATTTGTGGCTCCAGCCATGGCTGAATGATCTTCCCTAGGACAAGTAAGATGGGAAAACCTGACCCATCTTTGTCCAGGAGACAGGTCTCTGCAAGCCTAATTCACCGTCTGCTCCCCACTGCAGCCCCACAGCAAAACCCTCCTCCTCCCTTCTTCTCCTTCTTACCGTGTGACCTTGGATAAGTGCCTTCACTCTGGCATGTTGCATGTCAAACTTTACAGGCTGTAAACTCTAATCTGTATCACACAGGTTAATTATGTTTATTTCTGTACGTAGGATCTTTCCTGTCAGGACAAATCAAAAATTCACCTTACCTGGGCAGGTGATGGGGGATGTGGGCTCCTGGGAGACAGGGCAGAGAGAGACTAGGGGGAGACCACAAGATAAGAGGCATCTGGTCTGATTTTTTGCTGAAGATACAAGTGGATATGAATGTCAACAGCGTTGTTGGAGTGTGGTGCCAGGGACATGGGGAGAATGGAGTCTGAGGTGCGTGAGAGTGGATGTACAGACTATGGGACCCAGCCCACCGCAGTGCCCCTCCACTCCCAGGCAAGGAGGAGACATCCTTCTCAGCTGCTGGATGCTGCATCATCCAAGGGAGGAGAGAGAGAAGGGGAAAGAGTGAGCTTGAGTAGAAGCCAAGTCGTCAGAACTATTCCCAGGACCCAGAGGAAGTGGGGGCAGGAGCTTTGCTTTCCATGAAGAATGTGCCTGTTGGGAACTTGGCTCGGAAAGAGGGCTCGAAGGAAAGTCAAGCAGTGGCGATAAAGAAACACGGAGTTTGGGGATGCAGCCCTATCCTCATACAAGGGAGGACTCCCAGACTCCAGACTACTGCAGTGATGGCCTTGCACTGTGTATCCCCGTTCCCTCCCCACCATAGTCTCCTCCACAGCTGGGGCCCACTGCTAAGGCCCAGGGTGCTTGTCGGTGGATGATGCCCAGCTGAAGCTGCTTGGGCCGCGCGGCAACACCAGGTCCAGGGAGAGGTCACGCTGCTCCTCCTCAGAAAACACCGGCCGGTAGCCCAGAAGTTGCAGTGCGCCGGCACACAGCTCCTGCACGCGGCGGATCTTGGTGAAGGACAGCGCATGGCGCCAGGCCTGGGAGACGTTGAGTGCATCCCTGGACGTGGTCTTGAAGGCCTCGCGGCGTGCGCCAGGCCCGGACCCATGAGTGATGTTGTGGATCCAGGCCTCCAACTGCGGCGTGAGGCTCAGGCCGGCGAAGGCATAGAGTGCGCGGATCTCGGGCAGCGGTGCTCGTGCCAGGTCCTCAAAGCGCACCAGTCGGTAGCGGCCACGCAAGAAGGGCGGTGGCTTGTGGGTGGCAGCCTCAGCGATGCGCACATGGCTGCGGCACACCTCGCGCACCACACGCAGGCCCGGGTCGGCCTCCACCCACGTGCCATTGGTGCCCAGCACGATGCCATTGTCACGTGCCAGTGCCTTGGCTGTCTGCTCTCGTGAGCGCAGCACCGCCCGCGGGTCCCGCACCAGGTGCACAATGTGCAGGTTGAGCGCTGGGTCGGTGAGCAGCGGGTAGAGCACCTGCAGGTTGAAGAAGCGCACCTCCTTGAGCACCACGTGGCTGTAGGAGCGGCAGGCTTCCTGCGCCAGGCCGAAGGGCCTCCGTGCGCACAGCGGCTTGCACACGGCCTCGCTGCTGATGGCTCCACGCTGAAAGGCACTGCAGGCTGGTGGCGAGCACAGTGCGCGGCTCACTGCCCACTGGAAGAGGTCGGAGAGGTTGCGACGCCATGGCAGGTAGGCGTCGAACACCTCCATGTCGCACAGGAAGACTGAGCGCACCAGGTCACGCACGGCCATGTGCAGCGCCGGCGCGCTGCCCTGCGACAGGGCGGACCACACATGCCACGCGGGCTCCATTAGGTAGAACACATCGGGGTGTTGGCTGAAGAGCTGGCCCACAAAGGATGAGCCTGAGCGCCAGGAGGACAGCACCAGCACGTGCACTCGCTCCTCACTCCCCCCTGGGGATGTCAGCCTGGGCCGGGAGACCAGGAAGAGCAGGAGGCAGGTCTGCGCCAGCAGGAGCGCGGTCACCGCGGTGCTAGAGATGCGTGGCAGCCACATGCTGCTGGCCGAAGCCTGCGGGAGGGGAGTTTACCTGTTAGGGACCAGAGCCCACTCACCCATTCCACACCCCAACTTCTGCCCAGTGATTGTAGGGGGTAGTCCTGGGAATGTGACGTCCAGACCTACACGTGATCTAGTCTATGCAGAGCAAAAGGCCAGTGGCAGGATGCTATGGGAAATGTCTCCTCCCCTCTCTTCTCTCTCCTCTCTATTCCTCTTTTCCTCCATCCCTCCCTCCTTATCTGATGAAGATAATATTTTAAAAACAAAACTCCTGCCTTTTGGTTAAGAATTCCTTTGGGGGAAACACTTTTAGGTTGCTTAGCTAAACAGCATGATGGATAATTTGGTTCCCTCAGTTTGAATCCTGGTTCGGTGGCTTCCTAGCCTGTGATCTTGGACCAAACACTTAACCTCTCCGTGACAGCTTACCCATCTGTAAAAAGGGGATACTACTGGTCCTGGAGTACTGGAATAAGCATGGGGGTGGGGCGAATGTGCTAAACTACTATAACTGATAACTTGCACTATTCGACACAGTGATCTTCTTTCCTGACCAGGAAATGGTTTCAATTTTTTTAAACAAGTAGATACAACTTTTGTTATTAAAAGTAAACAAATAAATATAAAAAAGACAAAGAACACCAACTGTTGCCATCACCCATGGGGAGTGAAGTGCTGCAGGAGGCCTGGACTCGAGGGTGGGCATCCTTCCAGAGCCTGTGAGTTTGCGAAGAATCCAGTTCAGGGAGAGGTAGGATAGAGCCAGAGAAGCTGGGAGGTGAGAACAGAGTCAGACCCCTGGTAGCTGCTTGCCCTTTTCCTGCTGAGGTTACTCACCACTGTCCAGGGCTGCTGGGATAGCTGCCCACCTCAATCACAAATCCATGGGAGATGCCTGGAGTGCCCTCAGGTCCTGAGAAAGCAGGAGGGAGGCCGGGTCAGAGGCCCACAGGGGGAGTAGTGCTGCACATTGGAAAGGCTTTGCCTTCCCAGACTGACAGAAAGTTCCACACTGTAGGAGCGAAGCTGCCCTGCCCTGGGCTGCCGCTGGGCACAGACCAGATGCCGGATACATTTTTCCAAATGATTGAACTGACTGTCTCTCCTGCTAAGTGCAGGAGAGAGGCCTGCCTTTGAGTTCCCACCATGCCACTCAGGAGCTATGCGACCTGGGGCAAATGACTTGAATTCTCCAAGGCTCAGTTTCCTCCTTTGTAAGTTGGGGATAACGTTTAACCTCTTAGAGTTGTGAGGAATGCAGGTACAGACACATGTGAGGAAAGGGCTTGCTAAGGCGCCATGTTTATTTCCCATGTTACTGTGGTAGTGTTGAGCTGTGTCTGGAGAGCAGGAACCACGTGAGATCACCCCTGAGGTCACCTATGCTTGGAATCCCAGCACTTCCCAGGCCCACCTCTAGCCCCTCAACCACCCCTGAGTCTTTCGGTGAATCTTTTTTTTCTTAAAGCTTTTATTTATTTATTCTTAGAGAGAAGGGAAGTGAGGGGAAAAGGGAGAGAAACATCGATGTAAGAGAGAAACATCACTTGGTTGCCTTTCACATGTACCCTGACAGGACAGAACCTACAACCCAGACAAGTGCCCTGACTGAGAATCGAACCAGCATCCTTTTGCTTTGCAGGATGATGCCCAACCAAGTGAACCACACCAGTCAGGACATTTGGTGAATCTTTAAAATGTCAAGCTTGTGCTATAGGAAGGAACATTGAGTCTCTCATACCCCAAGGTTCCCAAGTTTTCTCCTCTTTGCTCCTGAGATGATCTTAAGGATGAGGTGCTTTGGCGGGAAGAGGCCTGGAAGCTGCCTCCTTGCTTTCACAGTATTTGCTCCCTAGTAACCCCTCCTGTCCATGTCACCGGTGAGAGAAACCAGGGTCTAGATTGTGAGCAGATCCCTTGTCTGCTCCTTCCCCTTATCAGGAGGCTGCAGGAGTGGGTGGAGGACACCCAACAGCTGCCATCTGCTGACTCCAGGACTGCCTCCTGGATCCCATGCCCACTCCCCTAGAAAACCTGGAAGCCACCTGTATGCTCTGCACTTGTTGTTTAAAATAATTGATTTTTTTTTTCTGTCACTTACTACCATGAGTTCTGATTAGATAGTGGATCCCCTTGGTGGGGCGGGGTGGGGTGGCCTGGGGGTAGCAGTATAAGGGAGCAGGGGCAGAGCTTCTGGAGGGCTGGTCATGCTCTGCTTCTTGATAAGGGTGCTAATTACACGTGTGTGCTCAATTTCTGAAAAGTCCTCAGGCTCTCCTTACATGATCTGTACTCTTTTCTGTATGTATATTTCAATAAAAAGTTTAAAATCCTGACTAAGATAGTAAGTGTCATGTCAGAGAAGGCCCCAAAGACTGGATGAATAAATGATGACAAATATTTGCTGATCGAAATCAGATGCTCTGTGATCCAAATCCAAAGGGAGTAGTTTCCCACGTATCCCACATTTCTTTCTGCTGAGCATCTCAAAGTTTCAATACCCTCTACATATCCCTGACTATGTCTTGGCCTGAGAGATCTAGGAAGGAGCTATCGTTCTACCTGATTTGCAGTCAGGAAAACCAGGTAAGAGCAGGGGATGGTTTGCCATGGCAGGGGCCGAGCTGGAGCCCGGGAGTCTAGCTCTCTGGGCAGCGCTGACTTGTAGCTCAGTTCTGTGTGCGCTTAACTCGCAGCATGTCCTGTCACCAGCCTCTCCCAGCCCTGGCAAAGAATCTAAGAGAGTGAAATATAATAGGAGGTACAAATTCCTGGCTTAGATTTCTCTCAGTTCAGCATCAGCTGGAGGCCAGCCCTGTTCAGGAATCCCAAAGGCCGGAGAAAATGGGTTCGGATGTGGGATCAATGGACCCTCGGTATCAGAGGCCACCCCTGGGGGCAAAACAGCTCCAATGGAGCCCAGGGCATCCATTAGGGAGAAGGCTGGAAAGGAGGGGGAAGGAAGAAGAGAAAGGGAGAGGAGGAAAAGAGAAAAGGAAAAGAAAAGAAAAATAAAGCAGAGAGGGAGGAAAAGAGAGAAAGAAAGGAAGATGAGTGTTTCTGGTGGGGTGGGAACAAGAACCATCAGTAAATACCATCTATTGAGGGCTTCCTATATGCCAAGCCTTTTCTACCCACCTTCAGATTTAATCTTCACAACGACCCTGTGAAGCAGACCTGCTGCTCATCCTATTTTACAGCTGAAGAAAGGGAGGCTTAGGAAGACTAAGGAATTTGCCTAGAGGACCCACCCAGCAGCTGAGCCAGTCTGTGAACCCTAGTAGTCTAAGTTTAGAGCCTTTAACTATATAGTATCAAGTGGAAAAACACAAGTCACAAAACATACACACAGGTACACATACCAAGTGTGTCAACTGTGTATAATACCACTGTGTTATAAAGACATGAATATCAAAGGACACCCAGAGATGGGAGAAAGTATCTGCAAGTCATATCCACAGCAAAGGACTGACACCCGGAATATATAACATGCGGTTACAACTCTACAATAAAAGACAATTTGATTTAAAAATGGGCAAAAGGCCCTGGCTGGTATAGCTCAGTTGACTGAGCGCGGGCTGGGAACCAGGGGGTCCCGGTTTGATTCCCAGTCAGGGCACATGCCTGGGTTGTGGGTGGGTCCCCAGTGAGGGATATGTGAGAGGCAACCACACATTGCTGTTTCTCTCCCTCTTTCTCCCTCCCTCCCCCTCTCTCTAAAAATAAATAAATAAAATCTTTTTAAAAAAATTGGCAAAAGATTTGAGGAGACATTTCTCCAAAGATGTACAAAGAACCTATAAGCACATGAAAAGATGCTTGACATTTTTAGTCATGAAAGAAACGCAAATTGAAACTGCAGTGAGAGCCTACTTTCCATCCACGAGGATGGCTAAAGTGGAAAAGGTAGATAATAACAAGTGTCAGTGAGAAAGAGGAGAAGTTAGAACCTCATACACTGCTGATGGGAATGGGGAATGGTGCCATTGCCGTGGAACACAGGCAGTTCCTCAGAAGTTTAAAGAGAGTTACCAAGTGACACAGCAACTCCAAAATACCCATCCAAGAGTATTAAAAACTTATTGCCCACACAAAACTTATTTATGAACTGTCGTAACAGCATTATTCATAATGGCCAAAATGTGGAAACATCTCAAATATTCATCAACTGATGAATGGATAAACAAAATGTGATATGTCCATGTAACTGAGTATTATCCCACAATCAAAAGGAAGGAAGTACCGCTGCATGCCACAGCATGGATGAACTGTGAGGTGATTAACGCACAACAGCGATTATACCACAAACCAGTGAACTGTATACTTTAAAAGGGTGAACTTTAAGGCATGTGAATTATATCTCAATAAAGCTGTTATAAAAAATACACAAATGTGTGTAGAATGAAATTTGGAAGGATGCAGATTTCATTCTATACACATTCTATACTCAGTTTTGCTGAATATTAGTGGTTATTTTGGTATGGTTAGATTAATGTTTTTTCTTGTTAAGGTTTTGCTGTATTTCCCAGACGGTCTACAATAAACTTTTATTACTTTGGTAATCCTAAAATCAGCTCTTTTTAGTTGGTTAAAGGAGGCATGGGTGGAGCTTGCCTGCTCCAGCGTTCATTGCCGGGAGAGAGGTGCCTGCACATCTGTCTCCCAGCTGACACGGCACCCAGTAGACCAGAGAACGGGTGCATGGGATGAGTGACCTCCTATGCAGTGCTGGGTGTCAAGACTCACACGCCCACCCTGGGGCAGAACATGTGGCTGGCCCTAAGCCTGAGCCACATCTGCCATCTCCCTGCTGGCCCTATGAGCAACTGCATGGCATCAGCCAGAGTCGGGGAGGCTGGAGTCACACAGCCCAGATGCTGCTGGAGGAAACAGGTTTGCCTGCAAGAATCTATTGGGAAATGAAATCAAATTGGTGTGGGAAAAGACCCTCCAGTCCCCTAGCTCAGAGGTACCCTGGGGGTACTTCAGAGTAGATAAACCCCATTCCCTGGCTCTGAGTTTTGGGGGTCCCCAAAGTACACTTTGCACGGCACCTAATTTGGTCTAAATCATAGAACTTACCAGCTGGAGGGCCCAGTCTGGGGCTTCCACCTCCCCATCGTAGTAACACAGGCATGGTTGGAGGCAGTGAGTGCACATTTATCACGTTCCCCGGTGTTCCCCCAGGTGTTGACTGAGCCCTTTTGTTACGGAGATAATCTGGAATGTTCTCTGGTTTATTTTTGTAACCTTTTATTTTGATTAATCAATTTTTAAAAAGTAAATCATTCTGACACGTCAGTGACATAAAAAAGGGATTGTTTTAGAAGAAATCAACTCAAAACACATAACAAGTGGTAGAACTTGTATGAATTCTGATCCAAACAAACCAACTGCAAGAAGATATCTTTAAGGTAATCAGAGAAATAGTTATATGAATGGAATATTAGGTGATATTGTGAAATCATTGTTAATGCTATTATCATTACCCAGAATTCTCTTGTTCATGCATTTCTGTACCTATCTCCCCTTACTAGACTAGAAGCAGAACCCAGTCAGTCTCATTAGAGGGCGTATAGGGTAGCACAGTGGCTAACAGTGTGAACTCCACTTGATAATTTATTGTGAGATCTTGGGTAGGTTACTTAATCTCTCTGTGCCTTTTCCCCCCTAATCTGTGAGATGGAGAATACGGCCCTGGCTGGTGCGGCTCAATGGATTGAGTGCCAGCCTGTGAACCAAAAGGTCACTGGTCTGATTCCTGGTCAGGGCACATGCCTGGGTTGCGGGCCAGGTCCCCAGTTGGGGGGCGTGTGACAGACAACTCATCAATGTATCTCTCACACATTCATGTTTCTCTCCTTCTCTTTTTCCCTCTCTCTAAAAATAAATAAATAAAATTTTAAAAAAGATTGGGAAAATAATATAGGGGCGGGCAAGAGTAGGTTTACATAGTAGAAATAAGTATTTTAATACATAAATAATAATACAAGAATAAACTGTTTCATGTACTCAAAACTGTAAACCTTTGGCCTACTCCTGTATAACCCAATGCATGGGCTTGATTTGATGATCAAATGAATATATATACGCATATATATATGTATACAAAGAGAGAGTACATATATATAGATAGATAGATAGAGAGAGAGAGAGGGAGGGAGCTTAGAACAATGTCTGGCGCATAGTACGCTTGTAAGTACTTGTTCAAGTATGTTCCAAACCCTGGGTGACAACTATATCCTATGAGTCCAAGGGAATCCTTGGATTTCTTTAGGAAAACTCAAGGACAATAGCCAAATCAGGGTCAGGTGACCCTAGCACCCTACGAGTGAGGCGATCCCTCTACAAGCAGTTAGGAGTGTGACTTTGAGCCTGTCACCCCTGAGCTCTCTGTGCTTCAGTTGACTCCTGTGTAAAGAGGCTAATGCAGCACCATACTGATTGGATAGGAAAATGGAACAATCTAGCAAAGTCAGCACACTATTCTTATTAGCTCTGGTACTTGGCTCGTGGTTTCAGGGCAGCCAAACCCTTTCTGCTCTTTCGGCCTCAGTTTTCCCATCCTCATCCTCGGGTACAAGAGGGAAAAGAGAGTTAACATTTGCTGGACACCTTTGCCCAGGCCAAGAGAGGTCTCTATTGTGAGCCCAGGCAGGGGCGGCCAGACTCAAATCAGCTGGATCTGGTTCCAAATTCACTCACCAAGCTACTTTTCCTCAAGGATTCCGTGGAAAAAGCCCTTGGAGAGCTATCTAGATTAAAGCCATACCCTTTGAAACTCAAGTTTCAAGAGATAAAAGATCCCCAGTAGTGATCTCGCAGGCCGCTGAAGTCCCAGGAAGACACTTTTAAACTAGTGCTCGGGGCAGCGATGTCCTTTGCACATTTTTAGAAGAAACTTGACCTTCAGCTCCTCCCCCACAACACTACCCCCAGCAGCAAGATCAACGACCCCCACCCCGAAAATGTGCCACTGGCCAAGCCCTAAGACGGCCCAGGGTTGGGGCATCCGCGCGGAGAGGGGACGAAACCAACGTATCCCAGAGCTTGGGGTCCTTGGCTGACCTGGCGCGGCTCCCGAGGCTCGGCAAAGGCTTCTTGTCGTCTCTTCCACGCTCCGCTCCGCAGTCTGCTGTCTCTTCACTGGGAGTCCGCAGGGGCTGCTTTGCTCCGTAGGGTCCCAAGGCTACTAAGGGATACCCGGTGATAGCAGGGATGAGGCTTTACGGATACCAATTTATTGGAGGCACCTGGAGACCCACGGCGGAGGGAACCTGGAAACAAGGCAGGAGTCCCCGGAAAAAGAGGCGTCGTAAGAATGGGATGTTGGGGTGGGGGCAGTCCTGGGGCTACAAGGACCAGATTCCCCCTAACCCTGGCTCCTCGCCCGTACCAGCCCCGCGGCCCTGCGCTACCTGTGCGGCCGCCAGCGGCCCGCGCGCTGTTCAGCGCTGCCCGCCGGGAGCGGAGCGCACACAATGAGGCGCTTTCAGACGTGGCCGCGGTCCCGGAACCGGCGGGCGGGAGCCGGGATGGGAGGGAAGGAGAAAGAAGCCGGTTGGCCCCCGGGTCCAGCTACCCTGCCCACCACTGACCGAGGGGCCACGCCTCGGGGGAGGGGCAGCTGCCCAGGGGCGGGCGTAGAAGGGTCCCGGATAAGAGGGGGCACAGGTGGGCTTAAGGGGGCTGCAGGAGGCGCACTGTTTGGAAGAGGATGTCAAAGGGCAGCCACCTCTCATCTCACTAATTGACTAAAGCAGTGGTCTCCTTCTCCGGTCCCGAGAAGGAAGGCCCCCTTCAAAAAACTAGCGAAGGAAAATAAATCTTAATCTTGCCCCTCCTCGCTCTCAGTGGCATCCTCTCAGCGAGGTGACTTGGAATCCAAACCCCGGCTACCCAAGGCCCCAGCCTCAGCCCTAGGCCAAGTCCAAGGCTCCTTGATGCCAGGCAGAGCTGTCTGCCTCTCCTCTCATCCCCTCCCTGCTCTAGCCAAGAGAGCAGCAAGTCCGGATAAATACAGGATTCGTTTCAATAAGTAAAGCAGATTTCCCCTCTCCACCCCCTACAGATAACAGAGCAGAGTCCAGGCATCTTAAAATGACAGACAATTCTGACCTCTGGTAATCCGTGGTGGATTCTAAAAGAAGTCTCTGCTGCTGGAGTATAGATTAGTGCATTCTTTCCAGAATGTGGCTTGGCAAGACCAGTTAAAAAATCCTTAAGAACCGTCATAAGCTTTTAGAATTAGTAATTCCTTTCTAGGATCTATCTTAAGGAAATAAACCAGCAACAAGGATTTGCATACAGGGTTCACGGAAGTGTTTTTTATGACAGCAAAAAAAAAAAAAAAAAAAAGAATGCAAAAGACGAGAAAGATATGTGCCAGAATGCCAACAGTGGTTAACTTCTGGGTAACAAAGTTACAGACAACTTATTTTCTTTAGTTTTCTGTAATTATACATTTCCCCCAATAGGCATTTAGAACTTCTCTGGTCAGAAAGAAACTTTTTTTAAAAGCATGAACATGAGAGAAAGAAAGAGGAAGATATAGAACTGCTTTATTAATCTTACAAGATGGGACCTAAGTGGGGCTCTAAGGGCTCCATCTTATTCAATCAGAAACTGGATAATCATTTGGCAAAATTAGGGATTGCTCCCTCTAAACATGGAGTAATTGCCTCAAACTGTGACTTAGCTATTCGTTACAGCTCAGTTGATAAAATCCAGTATATTTCTCACCTCTTCTTTCAACTACACTGTGTGATTCAGGTTCAGAAGCTACCAACATTTGATCTGTAAACAAAATGACATTCGCCAGACACAGTTGTAATTTTCCAGCCTGTGGTTTCCACATGCCATGTGGATTCCACCGAAAACTCACATGTACCTGGGGCTGGACCAGGGGACTCTAGCCAAAGAGCTAACAAAAGCTCCAAGGTCTTTGGGCAGAGCCCTGGCAAAGCAAGGCTGCTGGTGAGTAACTTGCAGAAATGTGTGCCACCTCTGCCCCCCCGCCCCCACGATCTTCCCCTTTCCAAACCTTCCCCTCTAAAAAGCCACACGCAGCTTCCATTTTGAACATTTTAATGAGAAAGTTACAAAACATCATGGTTCTTTATACAAATTTTGCATGAAAATAATAAAATGCAAAGCAATGTTTATACACCTCTAGCTGTCTTTCCATATCTCATCACCTTTTGGTAATTCAGAAAATTCAACCACCAATTTTTATTTAAATCTCAAAAAAATTTTAGGCATATAAATAAGCAGTCCTAAATTTTAAAAGAAAATCAGAAGGACCAGTGTTAGGATATTTGTGTCCTTAAAATAGCTTTGTTTCCAAAACACTTATTTTGGCTAGCCTGAAAGAAAAGGTACTTTGGAAATAACTGAATCTCCAAGGTAAACTGAGGCACACACTGAAGTGTGTGTTTTTGAATGGGCCTGAAGCACATTAGTGGGTGTACCAATGACATCTCCGGATCATGAAGCAGATCCATCTGTCCTTTGAGGAGGCTGCGTATTTTCTCAGGGCGAGAACAGAGAATCAGTCTTCTCTGCGCAACAAAGACCTGTTCCAGCACTCCGCTCCTGCAGCCGCTCCCTCCATCCTGAGGGTCGTCTGGCGGCACTGCTTGTCATTTGGCTCCTGGTCAGGCTGGGCTGGGCTGCCTGGGCTGGCATCCTCACCCCCCTCACTGCTCCTGTGCGTCCTCCCCAAAGCTGCCCGCTCTGATGGGCGCCCTGTTCCTCAGTCAAGGGAAATACAAGTAGCTGGGCTTCCCGCTAGCCCTCCAAATAAACTCTGTGGTTGTCGGGCAGGGAGCCAATACCAACAACAGGTCCTCTGTCACCCATGTCCTTTTCAGGAAGGGGGAGGGGCTGTTGAGAAGGAGTGGAAAGTGTCCAGGCTGTTAGGTAAGGGCCAGAGAGAAAAAACCTGTTGTTACGATCCTTGCTTCCCCCATGGTTGCTTAGAGGATTGTGAATGAAACAGCACTTCTGACTTCAGCCTGCTATTCCAGGGGCACAGACAGAGGGCAAAAGGCAGGGCAAAGAGCCAGCCACATAAGGGCAGGATAAAGGGCTTTTCAGCTAAGCTGATGACAGACGATGTCTGTTTGACTGAGGGCAGGTGGATGGTTCTAGTGTCCTCAAGTTGCCCACCCTCACGTGCATGCACACATGTGTTCGTGAGCACTCTCTCTCTCTCTCTCCCTCCCCTCCCCTCCAATTCTCCAGTTAAAGGCCTCTCAGTTCTGGAAATCAAAGTTCTGAATGAGAAATTTCGGTGCCCAAGAGTAGAAAGTGCTAGTGATTTGCGTATCTGTCACAAGAGCCCAGAAGAAGAGTAAAACATGGTTTACAACAGGGGAAAGAAATGTATAGCATGTTTCTCAGTTCGAGAAAGAAAAAGTCTTTGCTTGACCAGAGATGGGACTCTCTCCAACACGTAAAAACTGATAATAGTTTTCTCCTGAAATTCAAGTCTAAGATTTAAAAAAAAAAAGGGGGGAAGCAAATTACAGCCTTCAGGAACCCTCGAACCTTTCCGCAGACTCGTCTCTGATGATTTCAGTAGGCACTTAGAAGGCATAGAATATGCGTAGAGAAAAATTAGAACTCTTCTTTGTCTCTGGTAAGAAAAGCACACGTGCTGACGTGTCCAGGGGCTCTTTTCAGAAGTGTCCCAAGATGGCAGTTCTCAGAAGACAGTGTGAGGTAGCCAGGGTCCTGCTCAGAGTTTTCAGTAATGGTCTTATTATGATACGTGCTCCTTGCACAGTTCTCCCTGGGGCACTGCTATCACAGGGATGGTGGTGACCACTCGATTTTGAAACACAAATCTTTTGATTCTTTCAAACACCCAGAGGAAGATGAGTAGGATGCTGACATACTGGATCCAGGCAAACTTTATAATTTCCCAGAATCCTGGTAGATAAGTACACACAGTTAAGGATTCTCAGATGACATGATCTAAGCAAACGTTAAACTAAAGTTCAGACAGGATACGGCAAAAATGTTTCAAATACCTTTAAGATAAAAGGGATAATAAAATATTATGAGGACATAAATATGGATGATTCTGACCTAGAAAAAGTGCTCATGAAGAAACAGAAACAGGAAATGAAATTTTTTTTCCCTGTGTGAATACCACGCACAGTGCCGTAGTGGTTTCCAGTCTAAGGCTTCCCGCATGCTCCTTCTTGGGACCAGTGAGGAATCCGTTTTTCTCTTTTGAAACTGAGCTAGTGTTGGCTCCTTCACAGAAAGGATATGAAATAACTTCGACCGGGTACCGGATGACAGCGTTAATCACAAACGGAGCTTCGGCAGCCCTTCCCACCAGCCAGATGGGGTTGGGGTCGGCCAGGACGGTGGTCACTGCAATGCGATCCAGAGTTAGATAAAACATTGAGGGCTGTGAAAATACTGTTTTGACCTCTCAGGAAAATTCTGTACTTCAGAACTCATCTCAAAGAGATGATCCAAAAGGAAAGTGAAATTGAATGTGAAAAGTTGCTCACACATTATTTGTTAAAATGTTCATCAAAACGCTTATGTTAAAAAAAAAAGGAGGATGCTCAACATCACTAATCATCAGAGAAATGCAAATTAAAACCACAGTGAGATATCACCTCACACCTGTCAGAATGGCTATCATCAATAAATCAACAAACAGCAAGTGCTGACAAGGATATAGAGAAAGGGGAGCCCTTTTGCACTGTTGGTGGGAATGAAGACTGGTGCAGCCACTGTGGAAGGCAGTACGGAGATACCTCAAAAAAATAAAAATGGATCTGCCTTTCAAGCCAGCTATCCCACTTCTGGGAATACATCTGAAGGAACCCAAAACACTAATTCAAAAGAACATAAAAACACCCCTATGCTCATTGCAGCATTATTTACAATTGCCATGATGTGGAAGCAGCCCAAGTATCCATCAAGAGATGAATGGATAAAACAACTATGGGACATTTACACAATGGAATACTACTCAGCTATAAAAAAGAAAATTTTACCCTTTGTGACAGTATGGATGGACCTGGAGAACATTATACTAAGTGAAATAAGCCAGTCAGAGAAAAACAAATACCATATGATTTCACTCATATTTGGAATCTAATGAACTACACTAACAGAGAAAATGGGGACAGACTCATAGATGGGGATCAGGATGACAGCTAGTGGGGGGAGGGGAGGAGGTGGAGGGATGGAGCAAAAAGGGAAAAGGACTCATGGACACGGACAGCAGGGCAGTGATTGCTGGGGGAGGGGCTGTAAGGGGACTAAATAGTAATGGAAATAATGCAATACAGATTACATTTAAAGAAAAACAACGTAGAAACGGTCTATGTGTTCTTCTACAATTCTTGAGTGGCTAAGCAAAGGAATACTATACTACCACTAAAAATACCAATTAAGACTTTGTAGCAGCATGGGAAAATATTTATATTACAAGGTATATAAAAATAAACCGGATCCAAAACTGTCTCTAAACTATGATAGCAGCTGTATATAAAAAGATTTGCATACAAAGACTGGAAGGAATAAAGAAAAAAACTTGTAGTTTTCTAAGTCTAGTCAATGTTTTTGTTTTTAAAATTTGTTTTTAAAATAATGCTGTTAGTCAAAATCAGGAAGAAATACTAGAATTGCCGTCCCCCCACTTGTTAAATGTCTGTGTGGTATCCATGATGTCTGGTTGCCAAGCAATACTTTAGTGCCTTTGGAGAAAACCTCAGACTGCCAACCGCCAAACATGCCAAGTTGGGCAAATGGGATGGCCTAACAGCCTCACCTCTGTGAGGAACAGACACACCTTTCCTTATAGCCAGAACCTTGGGCACATCACATCCATTCTCCTAATTCAATTGTTGACATGGGGTAAGTCACTCACCTTCCCTATTTCTATTTGAAAACTATGGACAGTAATTTGCCTTTTTTTTTTTTATATAAGTGTGGTAAAGGGAGCACCTCAGTTGAGCTTACATTTAAAGCAAAGGAAACCCATCAAACCAGTGGTGGGATAAATATAACAATGAAGCGGCACTTACCTGCTGAATCATAGAGGTGAGGGTGGGTAGGGGGTGGGTCTTTAGATTGGAAGAAAAAGGACAAATCCAGGGTAGCCCGTTTGCCTCCCATCACTGAGTAGTCACTGGTTTTGACGTTTTCATCGTGATAAGGGTTCTAATTCTGCTTCTCTCCAAAGCCCCTACCGACCCTGAAAATCCTTGACAGATATCTGAATAAAACTTACTCACCATTCCTTTCTCGATAGGCAGCAACAATGTGGGTGAGGTCATAGTCATACGCAAAAGGGCTGGTCCCGTTGATTACTGACACCTGGGATACAGCAGGAGGACCTGGTATGAGCACTTGAGCAGCTTCTTCTCTGGCCTTTCCACCTTCCTGCCCACCCAAGCAGATCTCAGAGACTACCTTCTTGTTTTGGGGGGCCTCTTCCAGTATCAACAATCTTTTCTTCAAGGATGAATGAACTCTCTTGCAGTAATTTACTCTCAATCCTTCCCCTTGTGGGATGGAAACCAGGGCCAATATCCATCTTTTATAGGTTTTATAGGGTTTAAAGCTACTTATAAAACACCTCTCTCTATTCCAATAGGAGAAATAAGTCCTTTAATTTTTAAAAATAGACCATATTTGCCCTGGCTGGCGTAGCTCAGTGGACTGAGTGCGGGCTGCGAACCAAAGGGTCGCAGGTTCGATTCCCAGTTAGGGCACATGCCTGGGTTGTGTGCGGGCCAGGTCCCCAGTGGGGGCCATTTGAGAGGCAACCACACATTGATGTTTCTCTCTCTCTCTTTCTCCCTCCCTTCTCCTCTCTAAAAATAAATAAATAAAATCTTTTAAAAAAATAAAATAAAATAATAAAAATAAATAAAAATAGACTGTATTTTCTGCCCTGGTGGGTGTGGCTCAGCTGGTTGGGTGTCCTAGGGTAACCGAAAAGGTTGCAGGTTTGATTGCCGGTCAGAACACATACTTAGATTGCCCAGTGGGGCGCATGTGGAAGGCAACCAATTGATGTTTCTCCCTCACATCGATGCTTCTTCCCCACTCTCTAAAAGCAATGAAACAATGTCTTGAGGTGAGGATTAAAAAAAAAATAGACCATATTTTCAACTCCCTTGTCTTTTCCCTACTCTTCTCTGGATGATCTCTAATTTATCCCCTTTAAACATAGATTTGAAAATAAGATAAAGTGCAAATAGTAAGTATGTAATCCTTTAAAGAAAATGACTTCCTGCCCTCAAATATCATATTCCTGTTGACATAAACCTTCAGATAAAAGGTGATATGGGTTTCTAGGTGAAGACAGGACTCAGAATGCTGAAAAATTTGGGGAGGCATTAAAAAAAGGAAAAAAAAAAAGGTTCCAGTCTAAGAGATAAACAAAGGAACGTCCTGAACTCACCTCCTCCCACTGACATGCTGAAGCCATGGCTATACATGGAGCAATCCCCTCTGAAAGAAATCTAGAAACTAGTTGAGTGACTCTTACACATTAGGCAAGTGAGGAAACACCCACATTGCCCACTCTGAAACAATCTCAGCATATCCTCAACTACGGGGAGCCACTAGGAACAAAGACGGCAGCTTGGACAAGGACAAAAGTTTGAGAGCAACCAAGAGCTCCGGCTGGGCTGATTGATAAGATTCATTTCCTACTTGAGATCCCTCCATCAAGACTGGACAGGGTGATGTTTTATCTAATGCACAAAAACCAACACAGAGAGTCAAGGAAAGTGAAGAAATAGAGAAATACGTTCCAAATAAAAGAACAAGAAAGAACTCCAGAAATAGACCTTAATAAAATGGAGATAAGGGATTTATGTGATACAGTTTAAAATATCAGTCACAAAGATGCTCACTGAGGTCAGGAGAACAAATGCATGAAAAAGTAAAAAAGGACATTATAAGAAAATCGCAGGCAAATATTCCTGATGAACATAGATGCAAAATCCTGCACAAAATATTAGCAAACCAAATTCAACACCACAATCAAGTAGGATTTATTCCAAGGATGCAAGTATGGTTCAATAGCCACAAATCAATACATGTGATACACTACATTAACCAAATGAAGGATAAAAATCATCTCAATAGACACAGAAAAAGGATTTGATAAAATTCAACATCCATTCATGAAAAAAAAAACAACAACTCTCAATAAAGTGGCATAGAGGGAATGGGAACATACCACAATGTAATAAAGGACATCTATGACAAACCCACAGCTAACATCATAATGGAGAAAAGCTTTTCCTCTAAGATCAGGAAGAAGATAAGGATGCCCACTCTCACTACTTTTATTCAACGTAGTACAGGAAGTCCTAGCCAGAGCAATTAGGCAAGAAAAAGGAATTAAAGTCATCCAAAGTAGAAAGGAGTAAAATTGTCTCTGTTTGCATATGACACAATATTACATATAGAAAACCCTAAAGACGCCACCAAAAAAAAACCTCTTAGAACTTACAAAATGCATCACTAAAGTTGCAGGATATAAAATCAATATACAAAATCATTTGCATTTATATACACTAACAATGAAGTATCAGAAAGAGAAATTATGAAAAAGGTCTCATCACATTGTATCAGAAAGAATGTAAGATATGTAGGAACAAATTTAACCAAGGAGGTGAAAGATCTGTTCGCTGAAAATTATGACATTGATAAAGGAAACTGAAGAAGACACAAATTAACAGACAGATATTCTGTGCGCATGTGTTAAAATAATTAATGCTGTTAACATGTCCATACTACCCAGTGGAATCCTTATCAAAATTCCAGTGGTATTTTTCACAGCTATAGAAAAAACAGTCCTAAAATTCGTAGAGAACCACAAAAGACCCCAAATAGCCAATGCAATCTTGAGAAAGAACAAAGCTGCAGGCATCAAACTTCCTGGTTTAAAACTGTATTACAGGCTGCCGGGGCGACAGGCCAGCTTCTCTAGGTGGGCCGCAGGCACCGACAAAGCGAGGGTGGCCGAGGGCCTGCGTAGAGCCGTCAGCCGGGCTGGGCCAGACGCAGCGGGGTCGTTGTGCCGTGAAAGAGACACCGTAAGCCGTCTTCCCGACAGCAGGTGTGGCCACGTTAGCCCCAAGTGGGCTCAGCGGCTGCTTGGCGAGTCTAGGCTCGCGCCCAGCCCTTCCTGGACCCAACGTCAAGCAGCGACTCCGAGCGGAGCTGCGGGCAATGGCATGGCGGCCTCGACGGCCTCGCCCAGGCCCACAAAGGGGATCCTGAAGAACAAGGCCTCTACGACTTCCTCCATGGTGGCCTCCAACGAACTGCAGCCCGAACTATTGCCTGGCAGGAGTGGCGACGAACGGAGGAAAAAGTCCCAGAGGTGGGATGAAATGAGCATCCTGGAGACATATCATCCCGCAGACAAAGACTATGGCTTAATGGAAATAGATGAAGCAAGCACCCCGTACCATCACGTGGTAGGTGATGATGAAGATGCAATGCGCGATCCAGAAACCGCTCAAGTCCTGACTCCAGACACGTTAGCTGAGAAATCGGCTGCTGCTGAGGACTCGGAGCCAAAGTATCGGGTTCATGAACAGGAAAGCAGTGAAGACTTCTCATCTGAGGAACAAGGTAAAAACTCTTTATTGAGTGCCTGCTGCTTACTCTTTAGTAAGTGCTCTGTAGGAAATGCGCAGGGGGAAGAAAGGACCCAGCTGCAGGGAACTTCCACACCAGCTAAAGAAAAAAAGCGACAGTTTGAAATGAAAAGGAAGCTTTACTGCAATGAAGGACTGAATATTAAATTAGGTAGGCAATTAAGTTCAAAAAGCCTAGATAATGATGAGGAAGATGAAGAAATGTCAGAGACTGCAGCTGGAGAAAGTATGGATATGAACGAATCAAATCAAGGATCTACCAGAGGTGACCAACTGCAAACCAAATCACAGAGTTCATAACAGAGATTTGTTCAACACTGTAATGGTCTGTCACAAACCCTGTTACTATATTATACTGCTTCTTGTTCTCTGCGATTCATGACTTAAGTACCAAAATGCATGCCAGTTGTCATATGTTACCAAGAATTATATAGCTTTAGAGACTAATTAGACTGGAAATGCCTAATTGATGCATATATTCTTGTGCCTAGTACTTCACCAGAAATACAGCATAATATCACTCCAAAACTACACTACCTTTGTAAGAACACCGGTTAATTTGTATAAGATATTCTATACTTTTTTATGCTTGGAGGTTAGTCTCTTGGGGAGAGGGAGAGGATCTAATTTATTTTCTTCACTTTTAGATGTGATAGCTCTTATATATTTTGGAAATTGAAATCCAGTTGGAACAACAGATTATAAAGGCTGATAAATATTTAGTCTGAAAACTATTTTGACACATGTTTCAACCTGATTTATCTGTTTAATTGAAAAGGATTATTATAAGAGTTACTGCTGCATTTTTAGGCCTACTACCTTTAAAATTCCTTTTGAGTTTCTTTATGTTTACAAGGAAAAGATTGAATTATAGCTCATCAAAACTAGCTTTATTCACAAATAAATTATCAGGTTGAACATGCACTAATGGCTGCTCTTTTTTTGTAAGCCCGATTGGTAGACTGCAGATCAGTTTTTAAAATAAATGTAATTATAACATAGCCTCAGCATTCCCTTTACATGCCTGTCCTAACCACTTGCCTTTGTTTCTCACTCCTTCCTACATATACACACACAATAACCTTTCACCTTTATAAAGGGTCATCAAGATTGTCACGACATTAGGAACTTTTCCTGCACATATTCTATCATTTACTGCAACAATGAAAATCTTATTTTGACTATCAGTGCCTGTTTTTTTCTCCTGATACATGGAGAAAACAGATTTAATAGCAGCAGTACCATAGACAGGAAATACAATTCAACCGCAGAATTTGTACACTGCTCTGATTTATAGCTTGCTGATTAAATTGCTATTACTAGTTGATTGTTTGACTTCAATAGACCTTAGGAAACAACTGAGGTTCTTTTGCATGATGAGAGGACTGGGTGTTGGCAGTGATATGATGATAGGTCCTGCGTGTACAGACAGAAGTAATCCTGAACACATTTCAATTTAAGAACTTTAATCTCTGCTTTAAGGGAATTGATATCACAACTGTGCTGTATTCTAACACAGTAAGGTTGAGATGTTTTCCCCCTGAAATGAAGTGCTGTTCCTGTATATCTTGGTTTAGTAATAGTTTATTTTTAGTCAATTATTTGTATCTTAATTTTTTGTTAGTACTCAGTGAATCCATTATATGAACAGACTTTTAAAATAATTTTTTTATATTATATATATGAAATGGCTTTTATTGAACAGCTTATCTTCTACTTACAAGTTTATGGAAATATCAATATGTCAAAATAAATAAAGTGGGAAGGGGAAAACTATATTACAAAACTATGGTAATCAAAACAGTGTGGTATTGGCATAAAAACAGGCATATCAATGGTACAGAATAGAGAATCTAGAAATAAACCCACCAATGTAAGCTCAGTTAATTTTTGACAAAGGAACCAAAAATACAATGGGGAAAGAACAGATTCTTCAATAAATGGTGTTATGAAAACTGCATAGTCACATGCAAAGAATTGCTGGACTCCTATCTCACACCATACGCACAAATCAATTCAAAATGGGTGAAATTTAATTTTTTTTAAATTAATTTTTTTGTTTAATTACAGTTATTTGCAGCCTCTCCCCTCCCTAGTGAAATTTAATTTAAGACTCATAACTGTAAAACTCCTAGAAGAAAACAGGGGGTATGCTTCCTGATATCTGTCTTAGCACTAATATTTTTGTATTTCACACCAAAAGTACAAGCAACAAAAGCAAAAATAATAAGTGGGACTATGTCAAACTAAAAAGCTTCTGCACAGCAAAGGAAACCATCAACAAAATCAAAAGCAACTTACAGTATAGGAGAAAATATTAGAAAATAATATCTCTGACAAGGGTTAATATCCAATATACAGGGTCCAGCAAAAGTAACCTTTGCTTGAGTGTGGTTGGTAGGGTAATAATGTGGGTGTAATAATTTATAGTTTTAATTTGAACATTTCATCTAAAATGTCATATGGTGTGCTTGAATGTGATATTGTTATGTTACAGAATTACATGCTTATGATTTTGTAATAAAAAGGGGGAGTTATTTGTGCTGGACTCTGTGTATTAAGAACTCACACAACTCAACAGCAATAAATAAACAAACAAATAAATAAATAAATAAATTTGACTTAAAAAATGGGCAGAGGAACCTAATAGGCATTTTTCCAAAGAGGAAAAAATATTACAGAAGGCCAAAAGTACATGATAATGTGCTCAACATCACTGGTCATCAGGGAAATGCAAATCAAAACCACAGTAAGCTATCACTTAAGGGCTGTTACCAAAAAGACCAGAGATAACAAGTGTTGGCAAGGATAGGAGAAAAAGGCAACCCTGTTCACTGTTGGTGAGAATGTAAACTGGTGCAGCCACTATAGAAAATAGTGTGGCCTGGCTGGTGTGGCTCAGTGGATTGAGCGCGGGCTGGGAACCAGAGGGTCCCGGTTCGATTCCCAGTCGGGGCGCATGCCTGGGTTGCGGGCCAGGTCCCCAGTGGGGGCCATGTGAGAGGCAACCATACATTGTACTTTCTCCCTCCTTTCTCCTCTCTCTGAAAATAAATAAATAAAATCTTTAAAAAAAAAAAGAAATTTAGAGAATCTAAATAAATAGAAAGATATCCCGTGTTCATGGAAAAAAATTAATATTAAAAAAAAAGAAAATAGTGTGGAAATTTCTCAAAAAATTAAAAATAGAGCTACCATATGATCCTGAAATCCCACTTCTGGGTTTATATCCAAAGGAAATGAAAACAAGATATTGAAGCGATATCTGTACTCACATATTTACTGCAGCATCATTTACAGTAGCCAAGATATGGAAACAACCTAAGTGTCTGTCAGTGGTTGAATAGATGAAGAAGATGATGTGATATATATGTGTGTGTGTGTATATATATACATATATACACACACATATATATATTCAGACATTAAAGAGTAGGAAATCCTGCCATTTGCAATAGCATAGATGGACCTTGAAGGCATTATACTAAGTGAAATAAGCCAGATAAAGTTAAATACTGCGCAGTATCTCTTATATGTAGAATCTAAGTAAAAAGTCAAACTTAAAGAAACAGAGTAGAAAATTGGTTGCCAGGGGCTTGGAGCTGGGGGCAATGGAGAGAGGGTGAAAGTACAAAGTTTCAGCTATAAGATGAATAAACTGATGTATAACATGATGACTATAGTTAATAATACTGTATTGTATAACTGAAATTTGCTAAGAGTAGAACAAAGTGTTCTCACACATATACAAAAAAGATCAATACTGTATGTGTGGTGATGGATGTGTTAATTAACTGAGAGGAATCCTTTCATAATGTACACATCTGTCAAATCATCAAAATGTATACTTTAGCTTACAGTTTTGTCAATTATATCTCAATAAAGTTGAAAAACACCAGCAAAGACCTTTTCCAAGCCAAAAAAAGTACCATATTAAGTTTATACCTTATAGTCCTCCTTTTTTTTCCCAACTTACATTGATTATAGCTAGGGTAACCATAAATCCTACTTTGTCTGAACCAGTCTTGCAATAACTGATAATGTCCTTCTCCCCTTTTCAAAAATAGCCCAGCCCAGCTTATACAGCCCCCCTTGTGATATAAGAAAAGTTAGTAGTAATGAGTGTTTCGATGCATGAGTTCTGGTCTCAGGCAGACAATTCACGGCTCTGTTATTTTCATGCTGTGGGACTCTGGAAAAATGAACTAATCCCTGCAAGTCCCAATTTTATCAAGTGTAAAATGAGACTTCATTCTTTCAACAAATGTGCCTGAGTGCTTACGATGCACCAGGCACTGTTTTAGGTACTGGGGTGAAAGTCAATGCTTTTTCTGCTGAGGGAGACAGCAAAAAAACAAACTGAAAACATATCTTTATATTTCTGGTGGAAGAAAGTAAATCTAGGTGACAGAGAGAGGCGTTGGGGAAAGAAGTGTCAGGGAAGGGCTGTGTTCAGAGACATTTGCACAGGGAACTGAATGGAGTGGCAGATTAAGCTATATGCATCCTTAGCAGAGGGAAAGGCAAGTGCAAAAGCCCTGAGGCAGCAGCTGCTTTGTGGCACAAAAGCCAGTATGGCTAGAAAGGAGCAGGAGGGACAATGATAGGACAAGCAGCTGCAGAGCTGGGAAATGTAAACTTCTCCTGGGGTTGCTGTGATGAATGAATTATGATGATATATTTAAACCTCTTAACTCAGGACTGACATATATTATGTGCTCACTAATCGGTCATTTGTATTATTTTTGGAATGTTTTACATGAACTGTAAAAGATCGCTTTCAATATGGTGTGTGTGTACACATCCAAAAGCAATGAACTATTTGGTCCGTAGATAAAAACAAAGCTTTTCTTCTCTCTTTCTAGATGTAAACACAGGCACGTCTGTCTCCGTATTTTGAGAATTCATGGCAGGGATTCCTCAGAAATCCTCTTCCATGCCCCTATGGAGAAACACTACTTCCAACTTCCATTTGCCCTCTTTAAAGAACTGTAGACACTGACATGCAGAAACAAAGGAGATGGACAAGAAGAGGCCTCCTTACGTTGTACCGAACATCTAGGCCACTGTAGCTTAGGGGCTGCTTCTGCTGCAGCCGCAGGTCTCCATTCACATACAGCTGGGACCCCGGAAGAGCGAAGGAGGACTGGAGAAATGCCATGCTCTGCATCACAAACGTAGACATCCTCTGAAATCATTAGAGGGAGAGAAAATACCAGTTTTGGTCAGATCTTAAGGGCTTTGGGTTCTAAGCACTACCTGACTGTGGCTGAAGCCTAGTGGTTCCTCACATACCTGGTTTAGTTATGCAGGAAGCACTCTGCCCAGAATGCTCTGAGGTGTTAATAGTTTGTACAAGTTAATATGATCCTAATGAAATACATTTAATCTGCCTAAGTTAAATCCCAAACGACACCTCAGAAAAGAGCGTCTTTCTACAGTGTGGGTTTTCCTAGAAATGGGAAGGAGGGCTCTGATCTATTAAAAGGCAAAAGGAAGAGGACAGGCTTCCCTCAGGAATAGACTCACGTGCAATTGGTAGGAGAAAGTCAAGATGAGTTGCACACCAAGAACATGCTCCGTGGACTGCAGTGGAAGCTCCAGTTTAAAATGCAACATGTCCATTTTCCCATCCTGGTTCCTGTCTTCTTCTCTAGTCTAGGAAACCCAAAGAGGGCCAGTGACCCTGGTCCTTATTAAGTCAGGAAGAATCCACATCATGGCGGTATATACACAATACACAATGACCCGTTGCTCTGCTAGACACAGGTATTATGTCCCTCATCAAAAGAAAAAGAGAAAAATAAATATGTGTAAGTGGATCAATATTGGAAAACGAGGCACAATCTTCATACTTGTGCTTCTCAAATATTCAAGGGCCATACTGAATGGGAATTTGAAGTGGCGATAACAATAAATATCTAGATGGCACTTTTCTTTTTAAGTTGTCTCATTTGACCTTTTTTTGTTTGTTTTGTTGCTGGCATCTTCTGAGGTTGTACAGACAATTTAAATAGCACATCAGAATTGTCTTCTACTTGTCTAAAAAAGAAACTAACACTAATCATTTTGCATTCCTGACTCAGCAAAACAAACAAACAAACAAACAAACAAAAAACTCCACCAAGCTCTATTTATATATCCTTAAACCACAAGTGTCTTTGCTTCAGATTCTCAGTGTTGGACCTCATCTCATTATTGTCAGCACTTTAAAGCCTAGTGCATCTTTTAGTACCAATCAATAAAATGAAAAAGGAAGCTCCGCAAAATCAGTAAGCCGTTAAAACTACACAGATACTTTATAAATTATGGACGTGAAAAGTAGGGAAAACAGGTCTTAAGAGGGGAAAAGACAAATTACAGCTCATAAAAACACTGGTATCCAGTCCTGCCACCTACAGTCTTATCTCACAGCGTTCCTAAAATGACTAGCAGGAAAGGCTGGCTACTGAAACGTGATCACTGCTTCCTTGACGTGATTCCTTGGCACAACTCTGAACCTTGTTGCTACAACTGATCCTTTTTCATTGTAGGTTCCCAGAAGGATTTTACTGCGCTGTATCAGCATTCCCCTCTGAATTCTCCATCTACGGATTCATTTTTATTTCCACCAATACCATTATGCAAGGAAGAGATTCTTTGTTCTTACAGAGATATCTCAGTTTTCAGAAACTTTCAGCTGTTTCTTTCCTTCTAGACAATACTGTCCTTATCCTGGAACTTGTTATAGAGAAACCTGCCCTCTCCCTTCTGTTGGATACTGTTTTCTCTGTCCTGCTCCATCAGCTTTAAAGGTTCAGGGGAGGGATCTGTTATCAGAGATGATGATCAAGTTACTGGGGCAATTACGTGTTAGCAATTGTGATAGAATAGAAAAGAGGCTGCCTTGTCTTTCTGTGAATCTTCTTCAGTTGGTATCTGGGAAGACTTGGAAGACAAAATCAGGTTAACTCTCTGGAGTGATCTGTGCCTTCAGGATTCTTAGTGTTAAACAGAAAGACAAAGTCAAATGTCTCAACTTGCAAGTGAAGATAGTGGCCAGGAGGGAATTCCCAGAAGAATACAGACTCCAACACAGTGTGGGAAGGAGAAGAAAGCAACTCATTTGACTTTGAAAACAAGTTTAAGCTAAGCAGAGCAAGTATTTTTTTTTTTTTTTTAGAGAGAGAGAGGGGAAAGGAAGGAGAAAGAGAGGGAGAGAAACAGCAATGTATGGTTGCCTCTCACATGGCCCTCATGGGGACCTGGCCTGCAACCCAGGCATGTGCCCTGACTGGGAATCGAACCGGGACCGCTTGGTTCCCAGCCCGCGCTCAATCCACTGAGCTACACCAGCCAGGGCAGCAGAGCAAGTATTGTCCCCATTGTATAGATGAGAAAATCAAGGCTCAGGGAGCTGAAGGGATTTGTTGCGTATGGCTGGTAATGGTAAAGATAGGACTTGCAACCACATCTTTGACTTCGGATCTGGTTCCTTCCAGAGCTAAAATGTCCAGACAAAACAAAACAAAAACCCCAAGCAACTCAAGATGTTGGGTAGGACAAATATTTTTGCAAAAGTCAGTGTCAAAAGTAAGTCTGTGTACTTGTTTGACACACTTTGACTCCAACTTCAGAGAAGAGAGATCTGACATAGCACCATAACTAGCATCTATTTGTTAAATTCACTCATTAATTTGTCAAATATTTTTTGAGGATCTACTATATGTCAGGCACATCGTAGGTGCTAGGAATATAATGGCAAACAAAATAGACCAAGTCCTGCTCCCCGCCCCCCCCGCACCCCCACCCTTTGCCAAGGGAGCTTACATTGCCAGCCAGGAAGACAGATAATAAATCAATAAACAAGTAAGTACATACCAATATTAGGTAATGATAAGTGCCACAAAGAAAAATGAAACAGTTTAAAATTAGGGAATCACCAGGGGAAATATTTTTTACAGAAAATATTCAAGAAGACCTGACCTTTGGAAACCTGAATGGAGTGAAGTGAGGAGGCGCAGAAATGTCTGTGGGAAGAGTGATCCAGGCTAGCAAAGTGAACATGCACTGAGTAAAAGTGGGTCAGTGTTTAAGAAAGTCCTACTTGGCCAGTGCAGCTGAGCACAGGAGGGAGACAGACAGCAGCAGATGAAGAGGCCAAGAGACAGCCATGGGGACAAAAGAGGATGCAAACGGTGCATCTCCCACAGTGACCTATCGCCAAGTTAGAATCTCACTCCTCTAAGGCTGGCAAGTTGGGCTACATTTCTACACTATTACTTGGACAATTAATGAAATCAATTATTTCATTCCATTTAGTTCAAATCAATCTTAACACATGTGTATCAGCTATAAAGGCAGACATTCAAAGAGTTAATACTTCTTTAACACAAGTTCAAGGTTATCATTTAAAACCAAATTGTTGTGTCTGGCTAAGACACTTCATAAATCACACCATTACTTTATTTCTGTAAGGTATACATGCAATTTGGAACAATGTTTAAATCCAATGATTGTTCCATCCGATCCCACTGCATAACTCAGGAGAGAGATATTCTTATTAGTAATAATTAGAGAGGTAGGCACAATATCATGCTCTTCATATAGACATTTATATTGAGGCCAAGAGAGGGTATGGAACCCAATAACAGAACTGGGTCTAGGATTTAGGTTTGCTGACTTCTGATTCAGTGCTCCTCTGTAACAGCCCACAATAACCATAATTTCAAAGATTTCTGATAGTTTAAGAAGGATAATCCTTTACAGATATATGTGAAATCAATACTAATATACTAGATAGGATAAATATAGCCATTGTTGGATTTAGTCAGTGCATATCAGTCTACCTACATGAATCAGAAAAACAGAAACTAGTCCTGGCTGGTGTGGCTCAGTCTGGCTCAGCCTGGTTCAATTCCTAGTTAGGGCATGTGCCTGGGTTCCGGGCCATGTCCCCAGCTGGGGGTGTTGTAAGAGGCAAGAATAGATATATCTCTCACACATATATGTTTTTTTTTTTAATTTTTTATTTTAAGAGAGAGAGAAACAGCAATGTATGGTTGCCTCTCACGTGGCCCCCACTGGGGACCTGGCCCGCAACCCAGGCAAGTGCCCTGACGGGGAATCGAACCTGCGACCCTTTGGTTTGAAGCCTGCGCTCAATCCGCTGAGCTATGCCAGCCAGGGCTCACACATAGATGTTTCTCTCCCTCACTTTCTCCCTCCCTTCCCTTCTCTAAAAAAATAAATTAAATCTTTAAAAAGAAAAACAGAAACTAAACAGTTATCTTACCAGAGGACTAAAGAGGCAAAAGGGAATGCTGTGATAACACAGCGCGGGTAACCACGGGAAGCAGCTCTGGTGCCTGAAGCTGGAGAAGGAAGGCAACTGGGAAGAGGCTGGGGTTACCTGAAGGAGCTGGGACTCAGACCTCAAGAAGGGAGTGCTGCCCAGCTGGCTCTGGAAGAGGAGGAACCCACTAGAGGGAATCAATAAGGCTGGAGGAAAGACTTACTCCTTCCTGTTTATATCACTGCAGCAATGAGCAATGGTTCTTCACCCTGGCAGTGGCAACTGGTTGCAGTTTCCTTTTTTTCCTATCCCCAGAACAAGGGTCATCATGCCTCCCACTGGCAGAACCTAACAGGGAATTAGTGGCCAGAGAATGTGGTTTTCAGCATCTAAGCGTGGAGCATCACAAAGCAGAGGGATAGGAGGGGGATTTGGAGCTGAGACAAAACCTAAAAACAACACACCACTGATTGTAAGAGTTGCTATAAATTTAAGGAATGTAATTGTTTCTAAATGACCTGACTTGAAATATTTTTCTCATAAAGGATTCTACAGTAGCTCATGTTTTTGAAATGTTTTCAAACCTTTCATTTTTTTAAGTCATATTCTTTTATTAAAGGTTAATTTCCTAGGTTCTACCAGTGTTCATTTTACCATACATTTGTCATCATTGAGTGTTCCATTTTTTTTTTTTTTTCTTTTTGTGCTGAAAACACTCTTTGGTTTCAGCCTTTGGGTTTCCTGCAAAGTAGGGATCACTATTTCAGGGCTCCTAGACTCATCATATTCTTGCTACCTGTATTTCAGTGAATCTAAGATACCATCAATTATAAAATGCACCATTATTTTATGTACTGATAAGAAAGGAAAAATAATCCAAATTAAACTATGACACAATGTTTCTAATCACTTAGAGTATTTATTTTATACTTATTCAAAGAACTTTTAGTGTGCTCTCTGCAAGCCCCGTGCCTTTCCCTTCCCCCTCTTCTTCCCTCCCAGGAGTGCGCCTCCTAAATTCTAAGGGACCCCATGAGACTTGCAACCAGGGGAGCAGCAGCAGCTTGGTCCCCGGGCTGACCCCCTGAACCTGTCTCCAAGGCCCCTTTCCTCTGAGTCTCCAGTGAGCTGACAGCAGCCCCACCTTGGCTCCCTTCTTCCCCATATTTCTAGAGAGCCAAAGCAGCCCACCTAGTCCCTCTCCTGTTGCTTCTCCTGTACTAAGCCCTTCCTTGTTTCACTGTCCCCAGCTTTAATAAACATGCTCTCAAACTGAAAAAAATAAAAAGAGCTTTTAGACTTAGGCATGTTTATATCAGATATCATACTTATGCACACAGACAATTATAATGAAATAAATTGACCCAGGGGCTCCCACAAGTTCTTTACATCGTGATTCTTTTGAATCACTTTTTGACCCAATGATATTCATATTTTTCTAAGCAATTTTGTCCTTTGTGCCATCAAGCACATTGGTGATAAAGCATTTTTATAAAGTTCATGAAATCCATTGGTCTGGGCTCTTGAGCAGGCTTTAAAATTATGTAGAGCTAGCCTATTTTGAAATGTCTCTTGAATCTTCCATTACCCGCTCTCCATTTGGCTCTTAGGGGTTAAAATAATAGTATTTTACTATCTCACTATTTTGTCAATTATACCTTAATAAAGCTGAGGACAACAACAGAGTTTTACGATGGTCTTTGGGGTTTTCTTTCAGGCTGCTGATGTCTCTTCCGAAACTTATAGTGCTGGCACTTTTGATGTCTGCGCCCATGTAGGCGATGCGGACTATGCCGAGCCTGTCCCCGGGCCAACAGCCGTCATGAGATACCATAGGCAGGAAGACACACTCTGATTTTGGAGATGTAAAAAAAATAAAGTACCGCAGACACGTGGACTCGCCACTCATCTTCCTATTGCCTTCAGCCCCCAGACTCTGTGGGTTCACAGATGCCTTAAAGAGCCAAGTCGGCCCCATTGAGGGAAAAGATCAAGCTGTGTTTTTTCCTTCTCTCATTTGAAACAACAAGAAACTCGACTTTTAGAGCATTAAAAACATAGGGACTTCAGAAGAGATGCCGTCCAGGGTGAACTGACCAAAGCAGAAGCAAGGTCATTTCTGACTTCTGCGGCATTTTCCCAAATTAGCAACAGAAAAGCCACCTCCCAGCATTTAGCCAAACTTTGATCTAAAACCACTGCTTCCTTGGCTTCCTGGCTGTTTCTCGGTTGGGCTATAGTCAGTCTGTTTATGTTCAGAGTTAGAAAAGTAAAGAGTTTTGTCGTAATAAGGGTTAAAAGTTTAAGATATGGAACAAGAAATCTTTGAGCCCAGCCAGGAAGGCGGCAAATCAGTAACAGAAAGACTGTAGATGACAAGGTCAAGCATTACTTACAGACGAGAATGGGGTGGAGGGGGAAAGACTAACAAAATGAACTTTGATTCTGTGTTTTTGGGGTGCAAAATTGCCCAGTATTAAAGACGATTAATACTTGTGGGCACCATAAAAATAAGAGGTAGTCTTGCCCTGACTGAGTAGCCCAGTTGTTTAGAGCACAGTCCTGATGCACCAAGGTTGCAGGTTAGCTCTCTGGTCAGGGCACAGACAAGAATCAACCAATGAATGCATTAATGAGTGGAACAACAAATTCATGTTTCTCTCTAAATCAATAAAACAATTCTAGAAAAAAATATAATGAAGATTACATTTTAAAAAATTTAAGTAATAAAAGGTAGTCTCGGCTTTGCAGATTTGAAATTAGAACACACACTCACCAGAAGCAGGGGGAACATGGGCAGTGCCTCAAGGGAGCAGTTTCTGGTTACAGAGATTAGAGGCTAACTAGCAGTCCAAGTGGGGGGTCAACCAGTTGTGGTAGATGAACAAGTGAAAAGAATAAGAAAAAAACAATGCTATGTACTTGTTTTTAGGATTATTTTAAGTTTTCATGATTATTTCTTAGATTCAAGTAACCAGAAGAGTATGACTGAGAGGAATATACAAATGTTAAAACAAAACACTGCTATTCAAAATTTAAAACACAGGGAATGCTAACCTAAAGTATCATTAATATGTTGCACCTCTGTTTGTTTGGAATTTTAAAAAAAATTTGTTTCCACTTTGGGAAAGGAAACATGCACACGGAAGGTAAGCATACCTGACACTGGCCTTTCACCCAGTTGCCCTTCCTTAGAAGCATTATAATCTCAAATAAGAATAAAAATGGGCAACATGTCATGATTAGTGAGAAGCTATTGAAAGAAATTTGTCTCCTAATTCAGTTCTATTTTTAAAACCAGTTTAAAACTCCTGATCATTTAAAGAATCACAGAGTTCAACAATGCTTATTACAAAACCCAGCAGACTTCCACCCCCATGGCAAATGTTTTCATCTCATTTCAGGCATTTTCTGTTGATTTCCCACAAGAAAAGATAAAGATTTAGTTTTCTTCCCCACACCATCCACCAACCCCTCTGCCGCCCCCCAACACACCATCCCATGACAGAGTTAAACTCTCATTTGACTATGTAAATCCTATTCACAACTAACTACCTTTCTCACTTATTCCTTACTTTTTACTTCTCTGGAGTTAGTAATTATTTTATTTGCTTGCTTAGTTTTCCATGAACTTTTAAATTTCAACCAACAACTTCTACTGAAATTCCTTACAATTTAATCTTTATTCAAAATCTTGTTTACTGCAATATTCTAATAGTGGAAAAGTGGAAACAAATCAAATATCCACCAACAGGGAACTGGACAAATCCACTACAGTTCCACATCATGAAATACCTTGTAGATCTTAAAAAGAATAAGGTTGGGCCCCAGCTAGTGTAGCTCAGTGGATTGAGCGCGGGCTCGGAACCAGAGGGTCCCGGTTCGATTCCCAGTCGGGGCACATGCCTGGGTTGCGGCCGGGTCCCCAGTGAGGGCCATGTGAGAGGCAACCATACATTGTTCTTTCTCCCTCCTTTCTCCTCTCTCTGAAAATAAATAAATAAAATCTTTAAAAAAAAAAAAAAAGAATAAGGTTGGTTAACAAGTATTGATACATGTACCAAAGTGAGCCTTTGTCATTAGATACACTGGTAATCAGAAAAATATAAGAATATTTAAAGTAATCAGAAAGAAGTAATCTGAATCATATTTTGTTTGTAGTTATTCATATAACTAATCAAATTTAATTGTTTTCCATTTTATTTAGTTGCTGGAAAAAAAGTCTGAAAAACATTTTTTTCAGCTACACAAGTTTTGTCTTGCAGGCCAGTCATCTCACGGATGTTTACAGAGATTCAGCTTCAGAAGAAGGAAAACCAGAATTTTCATATGTTCTCCAAAAAATGAGCGGAAAGGGAGTGCTTGTAAAGGAGCACTCACTTATCTGAAGCAAATACTAAATTACAGACAGTAAAATGCTTCATTTTCATCCTGGACAGTTGCAGAATGGAGAAGCAGCATCTAATGAGACAAGCCCGGGAGGAGGGAGGGCCATTCCCGCAGGTCACTTAACCAATCAGGGCCTGGGCTTCCCGGTGTCAAGTCTGCATAAAAAGACCTGTTCTTTTTGTTCCCAGTGTTTAGATGCACAATTGCAGCAACACCACGGGGTTCTAACAAGAACACCGCTCGTCCTTCTCGACTCATAAAGGAACTTTCGGGACCACCTATCTATCAGGCCAGGTCCATGTAAATGAAGGGAGCTAGAAATAGGCTGCCTCAGGCTTCTCGACATCTTGGGGAAGTCGAATGAAACACATGATTTACTCCCCGGGAAGTTAAACATTTGTTCAGGCCACTGAGTCTGTGTATACAACTTACTGTGGGTTCGCGAACCCTTAAGACCTAAGCTGGGCTTTCCCCGGGTCTGGCCGTTCGCCCCCCTCCCCACCCCTCCCTCTGCCCAGTGTCAATGAGCAGCTAGGCCCCGGCAGGAACCACGCACCGAAACGAGTGGGACTCGCAGGTGATCCCCCTGCAGCCGGTTGAAGGCGGGGAACGTGCTCCAGGCGAGGAACCCGCCGCGCTCAGGTCCCAGCAGGGCCAGGAACAGCACCTGGTGCTGGAAGCGAATGGTGGGCTGCTCCTCGTAGCTGCTCCGCTTCAGCCAAAACCCTGGGGTAAAGAGGGCGGGAAGGAGGTGGGAAAATGTCAGGAAGGCCGGCACTTGTGCAGCGGGTCCGGGGGAGCTGTGGCGCGCACCAACAGCAGGGCAGGCTCACCGTGGCTCCGGAAGGCCACCAGCAGCGGCGGGATGTACGTGAGCGCGGTGGCCAACAGCAGGAACACTGCGGCCTTGGAGCAGAGCCCCGCGCGGTAGCTGCGCTCGACTGGTTGCGAGAAGAGTTCGTAGAGTGCCATGAGGGCAACATAGAGTGCGTCCGCCCTCTTTCAGACCCCTTCGCGGTTGGGAAGGGATGAGCAAGTTTGGCTTCTCCTGGTTGCCATAGCCTTGGTCGCCAAGGCAACCGACCGTGCAAAGAACGGAACCAATAGCAAGGACGCGGGGCCCTGGCAGGGGTGGAGCTAGCGAGGGGCGGTGCCCAAGGGGACGCTCCACCTCGTTTTACCCGTTACGTGCTTTTTCCCAAGGGCTGAGTGGAAATACGTTTCTCTGCGCCGAAATCGTAGGTGTCGTGTTAATATTTGCGTAAAGTAAGTTTTTCATAAAAGTTGACTCAAAGTAAATATCTATTTATGTGTCTTTCATTAAGTATGAATCAATGGTTAAGTCCAAAGTTTCAGCACATTATATACATTGGAGAAAAACACACAACATAAAGGTGTCCATGGTCTTGGACCTGGTCCAGTGCTAAGGCCAAACCCAGGTCCCTTTGTCTCAAAGTTTTCTGTTGTTTTTTACTATACTCCACAGCAGCACAGACAGGAAAACATGACACAAATCTCCCAGTTCTTCGTAGGATAAGGAGTAATTACTACATAGATCTTTCTGTTATACTTTGTTACCCTATTGGGTACCAGCTTGGCCACCAGCTTTAAGAAAAAATGTGGTCCTCCTCAAAATTAACATTGGCTTATCACTGAATTGACTGCTTCCACTTCGTGCCCCAAATCAGTACTTCGAACATGGCAGAAGAATTTTCTTTTTGTTTTTAAACCATGGTTCATATCCAAGTTCATCAAAAGGCCCTGAAGGATCACATTACAGTGCCAAGACAAAAGTGTGAGGTTTGCGCTCATAGTAGAGTCCAGTAGTTGATGTTATTATTTTGAAGGCAACCTAGAAGTGGCTTTTAGATGGAGAGAAGAGCCGAGATCCTAACACAGAGAGAGGTCAAGACATGCCCATCTGGAAAAACTATCCAGGATCCATACTGCAGTCCAAGATGACAATGTCATCAGCCAAAAGATGCTTTTAACATCTGGTCTCGTACTGCTCATCCTTGCTTTAAAGCTTTTCTGGGTGGCAACAAAAACTCTTAAATACAGCAGTTGTATTTCTTAAATCTTATGTTATTATTCTGAGGCTATATTGTATCTATGCTTTAAGTGGATGACTTTCATTTATTTAAATAACCATTAAAATAAGATTCTAAAATAGCTCTGGCTGGTGTGGCTCAGTGGATTAAGCGCTGGACTACGAACCAAAGAGTCACCAGTTCAATTCCCAGTCAGGGCACATGCATGGGTTGCAGGCTAGGTGTCCAGTAGGGGGCGCTCAAGTGGCAACCACACATTGATGTTTCTCTTTCTCCCTCCCTTCCTCTCTCTAAAAATAAATAAGTAAAATGTTTAAAAAAATAAAATAAGATTCTAAAATAGATGGGTCTAGTGTCATCTTTTGAGAGTGGCTGTGCTCTGGAAGGAGGTGTTTGCCTTCAAAGCTCTTTCCTTCAGCAGAAGGAAACACATATATTTTAGCTAGTGTTAGCTTAGTCACTTTTGAAACAGGGAGGTGACTGCTAAGAATTTAGGTGTATGAAGCGCTTTAGCTTCCATGAGATGCCATGAGCTTTGCAAAACTGTTTAACAATATTTACTCTTTGTTGCCATGATTTGAGGAAGCTAGTCTTTGTGGTTTTATTTCAATTCTTTAAGACAGAACATTAGACTTTTTTAAATGCTAAAGATATTTGTATATTGTGTCATTTTCATACATTCATGACTTTTCAGTTTCCATATCCATAATTGTCTCATGTTTCATACAGTTTACCTCCAAGGATAAAAAGAGTTGTTCTCTTAAAACTACATATTTTAATCATATTCTGTTCCTTTCTAGATGCTCCCATTCAGGATCTTTTGCATCAGTTTAGAACTCTTGAATGTTTACTTCAAGGCTTTCCAACAGTTCTTTCACCTTGACATTTACTTATACCACTAAACCTCTGGCTTCCCATTTTCCTCTTCTAACTCCAGCTTTTCTTTCTATCTGTTAAGGAAAAGTTATCCTTTGCAAAACGTACCCTTCCCAAAACATGAAATTCACATTTTCTCTGAAGTCTTTCTTTCTTTCTTTTTTAAGATTTTACTTATTTATTTTTAGAGAGAAGGGAAGGGAGGGAGACAGAGAGGGAGAGAAACAGCAATGTATGGTTGCCTCTCACATGGCCCTCACTGGGGACCTGGCCCGCAACCCAGGCATGTGCCCTGACTGGGAATCGAACCAGGACCCCTTGGTTCCCAGCCCGTGCTCAATCCACTGAGCTACACCAGCCAGGGCTTTTTTTTTTTTTTTTTTAAATATTTATTTATTTTTAGAGTGAGGGGAAAGGAGAGAGAAAGAGAGGGAAACAGCAATGTATGGTTGCCTCTCACATGGCCCTCCCTGGGGACCTGGCCTGCAACCCAGGCATGTGCCCCGACTGGGAATCAAACTGGGACCCTCTGGTTCCCAGCCCACGCTCAATTCACTGAGCTACACCAGCCAAGGCTTCTGAGGTCTTTCTTGATAAACCTCACTTGGCTTTGTGTCAGCCCCATTGCCCTAAGCCGTCCCTCGATATCCATGTTCATGAACCTCTCCAATATTTGAAATTTATTCTGTGTGTTTTATAGGTCTGTTAATGTGGAACTGCATATATTCGGTATCCTATTTCTTCTCCTGACTCGCCTCCTCAACTAACCACGCCCTCAAGGAAGGCATCCAGTGTCCTTAGAACATTCAATAAGCCAAATATAATTACTGAGTAGGTAAAGGAAGTTATATATATATATATATATATTTTCAATCATCAAGGCAGATCAGAGAAGCCAGTTAGAATGGTGAACTGGAAAGAAACATCATGAAAGAAGGTAAAGACAGAAAACAGAAAGACAATACACATCATTGAAATCATCAGGTGTCACGCCTATGGGTTGGTGGGTGGTGGATTGTTTCCCTGAAAAATGTACTAAGCTCTTCCATGTGCAAGGTGGTGTACACATGCCTTGGATTAAGACACAATGACCAGCTCTGTAAAGGGAAGCAGGGGTTTCAGTCCAATTTCTAACTCTTCCACTGATTCACTATCAGATGGTGAACAACCATTTTCATTCCTCAGTGTTTAATTCTATTTGCAAAAAACTGTACTTACATTTTTCACTTCTAGCTAATTCTGTCCTGTTCAATAACTTCAATACTTCTCTCCTGAATTTGAGACTCATAGATCCATTCACCTACTCTACATCTTCACTTGGATGTATCTCTTAGACATCTTATACTTAATATATCCAAAACAAAATTCTTGAAAAAAATTTTTTTATTGATTCTAGAGAGAGGGAAATGGAGGGAGAAAGAGAGGGAGAGAAACATTGAAGTGAAAGAGAATATCAGACAGTTGCCTCTTGCATGTGTCCTAACCAGGCACCAGGCACCGAACCCATAACCCAGTCATGTGCCCTGACTGAGAATTTAACCAGCAACCTTTTGGTTTGCGACAGCACCCAACCAACTGAACCACACTGGCCAGGGCCAAAACAAAACTCTTAATTCAAGTTGGATCCTCAAACTGGATCCATCCTATTTCAATAAATGGCAATTTCATTCTTCAAAACATCTTGACTTTGATTTGTCCCTCACACTTCATATCCCATCTATCAGCAAATTTTGTTAGTGCTACCTTCAAAATATATTTAGAATACAACTGTTTTCCACACCTGCACAGACATTTTCTTGGTTTAAGACATAATTTTTCACTTAGATTATCACAATAGCCTTTTAAAAATTAACTTGAAAGCCCTGGCTGGTGTAGCTCAATGGGTTGAGCGCAAGCTGGGAACCAGAGTCACCGGTTCGATTCCCAGTCAGGGCACATGCCTGGGTTGCGGGCCAGATCCCCAGAGAAGGCCATGTGAGAGGCAACCATACATTGCTGTTTCTCTCCCTCTCTTTCTCCCTCCCTTCCTCTCTCTCTAAAAATAAATAAAATCTTTAAAAAAATATTGATTTGAGAGAGAGAGAAAGGGGGAGACAGAGAGAGAAACATCAATTTTGTTATTCCATTTATTTATGCATTCATTGGTTGATTCTTATATGTGCCCTGACCAGGACAGAACCCACAACCCTGGTGTATTGGGAAATGCTCTAACCAACTGAGCTCTCCAGCCAGGGCCTCACAATGGCCTCTTAACTCTTCCTCTCCCTTCCATCCTCAACCCACTGTAGTCTACGTCTACGCAGAAGCTAGCCTGATCACTTAAAAAGAAAAGTTATATCACGTCACACCTCTGCTTAACATGGAATTAATTCAAACACTGTTCTATTCAAAAGATTGAGAACACTGTTTTGTTCTAGATCTTTTAATCTCATCTTCAGACACACTCCCCCTTGTTTATTCAGCTCCCACCACAAGGGGCTCCTTCCTGCTCCTACAACATGCCAACCACTTCATCAAATCGGCATTCTATCACACCCCACTCTCTAGTCACCAACACTGCTTTATTTTTCTAAGCAGCACCTGTCATTACCTGACATTTTTTTTTTGTCTCATTTCACTAGAATGTAAACTCCATGACAGCTGTTTTCCCGGCACCTAGAACAGTGTTCCCATCTACAGCAACAATAACATTTGGTAGGAAATTCAGAGGGGTTTTCACTTCTTTAAAAACAAGCAGGCAACCAAAAAACCATTTTGGTTGCTCAGAAACACAATTTAAAAATAACAAAAATAATTTTAGAATGGAAACTAGGTTCCACAGGAACCTATCAGGAATCCATCAGGAATTTCAACTGTAGGAAATGATGACTGACAATGTTCAAACGCACAGGCCTTTCAGATGCATCAGAAGCACAGGCATGTGGCAAGGATCATGTGCCCAATTAAGCGAATATTCTTGTTACATATTCACCAGCTCATAAACATGTGATGACCTAGAGCAGACTGCCCTGCTGACTGTGCTAAGAAGAAAGGAATGACATCACTGGAGATCCTGAAATCTCAGGCAGATGACACATACACACAGAGCTTAGGCTGCGATTGCTGACTCTCACACTGACTGCCCAGGAAGCCCGTTCACGACCAGCTACCAGGGGAATTCTCCAAGTCTGAGAGTCACCTCTAACTCCTCTGCCCAGTAAGATGAAGGGGTCTCTTTGTGATCAATGTGAGGTTACAGTTCTCAAATGCATATTTCTGATAACTTTTCTTAAATGTTTATTCAAACACATATTCATTAATAAAGGAAGGAAACTGGTTTGTTTAAACTCAATTTCTAGGTCCGAGGCTATCATGGCTGTCCTTAATACTGAACCCCCGGATTGTCGTCAGTACCTCTCCCCACCCTGTTACTCCACACGATACTCTCTAAACTGTCAATGCCCTACCAGGGGTGTCCAACCTGCGGCCCAGGGGCCACATGCAGCCCAGAATGGCTGTGAACGCGGCCCAACACAAACTCATAAATTTACTTAAAACACTAGATTTTTTTTGTGATTATATGTCACAATGTATTTAATGTGTGGTCCCAGACAACTCTTCCTCTTTCAGTGTGGTGCAGAGACGCCAGAAGGTTGGACACGCCCCTTCACAGAACCCGTGCCTTTAGTAGTCACCAGAGACCCCTCTTCTGTCATACATAACTCCAAAATCCCCCTCTTGTCACTAACGCCCCAGTCAGACTTCCCTCATGAACAGTCCTCTGTAAGAACTCTATCAGATCAGCCAGACCCTGAAACTCCCCTTCCCGGTACCAACGTCCACCGAGACACTACTATTACAATTCCAGAATACCTCCTTCCCAGCCGCCAATTCCCTCAGCTAAGCCCATGACGCCGCCAGTTTACACCCGCGTCGACTTCTCCAGTCCCACCCCTTTGCGTGCGGCCTCTCCCTGCAGACACCGAGTCGCTGGGAGCGGCGCCGGAAGCCCCGCCCCCGGCCGGTTGCTAGGCGCCGGCAGCCGGAAGTCCCGCCTGCTGTGTAGTCTCTGCCGTCGCCGTCGCTGTCGCTGTCGTTGTTGTTGTGGTTGGTGCTCTGAGCTCCGCGGCTCCGAGAGCCGGCTGAGTCCCTTTCCCGCCGCCGCCATGAAGTGGATGTTTAAGGAGGACCACTCTCTGGGTGAGCGTCGGGCCACTGGCCGGGCTGTGGAAGCCGGCGCGGCGGGTGGTCCCCTCCCCCACTTGGGCCGCTCTGGGCTGGGCTGGGCCGGGCAGGGCGGATGCCGCTCTTTGGGCTAGCGTCTCCGAGGCCCCAGTCCCCAGACCGGCTCCCCACGGACCCCGTGCCTCCTTCGGGAGGCCTTCTCGGGAGCCAGGGTTCCAAGGACCGAGACAGCTGGGACTCTCGAATGAGGGCCTGGGGCGTGCGTAGGTCGCGGGGGGAGGAGAGAAGTGGGCCCGGGAACCGGTCGGCGGCCAGGCGCGACTGTCATCCCGGTGTGTTTCTCCCACAGAACACAGATGCGTGGAATCCGCGAAGATCCGAGCGAAATATCCGGACCGGGTTCCGGTGAGTGGACTCCCCGCCCCTTCACCTCACTGTCACCTCTGTCTTCTAGTACTCATGATAGGGCCCTGACCATTCAACAGTTGACAAGTTGAGGTTCCATCCCGGTACAGCAGCAGCCGGGCCAGACTGGATTAAGGGTTGTCCAGGGCCCGAGTGTGAGGGGTTGGAGATGGTGCTGTTTAGGGTGTTTGAGCGCTCAATCTCCCGATCTAGGCCAGTGAGCTGCCTGAGCCTCTAGGCTCCCTTGGCAATTATGTAAGGAACGATATTCTAGGACAGGGCAACAGGTCACTGCCACTTCGGGGAACAGTGGTGGAGGGAGACCATCACTTTGGTCATGGAAGTGGTACTTCAGTCTCAGGACAGTCTCATCCTTAACTTTGAGCCCCCATCTTTACCTGACTTCCAGCTCACTTTTCTCACCCTGACCCTGTCATCCTTTCCTGACCAAAAAAAAAAAAAAGTGCTGAAAAGCCGCTGATAACTCCTCCCATGGTTTTATTTCTTAATCAATAATAAATATGATCCTATACTTCTTACATGGTAGGGAAGGTGGTTTCTATAATCCTTATTGATTTTTAAAGGATGTCAGGCCTGTTTTTGTAGCTCATTGCTTGTGAACACTTCCTGTGGATAGGGGGCAGGAGGGACAGATTTGAAACCTGGTTCAGAGAAAAGCAACAACCAAATGAAGAGCTGGGTTCCTGGCTGCTGGGAGTGCCAGTGGTTCCCATTAGTCCATCCATTCTCATTTCCTGTGTTCCTAGGGATCCTATTTCCCGTGTAGTGCAGATCCATTCTGGGGTCTTGGAATAACGATGCAGAAGAGGAAGCTCCCACAGATATTGCCCCATCTGCCCAGACAAAATATTGAAAAGCTTTGTATTAAAGGCTTTGTTTCTCTTATGCAAGCAGAGATCAGGGATGAGAAGTATTAATAATTGACCACAGAAAAGCACTTACTGTTTCCCTATAACACATTTATATTGGTTCTTAACTCCAGAGTGTGTGGTTTAGTAAGTCAAGGGCATATTTCTTCATGTTGTGCAACTCCCCACCCACCTCCTTGCCCACACACTATCTTCCTCAGTTCTCTGACAGTGCAGGGCCAGAGCCTCACATGAGAAATCCAGTCCTGACCACTCTTTGCTTTCCCAGGTGATTGTGGAAAAAGTCTCAGGCTCTCAGATTGTTGACATTGACAAACGGAAGTATCTGGTTCCATCTGACATCACTGTGGCTCAGTTCATGTGGATCATCAGGAAAAGGATCCAGCTTCCTTCTGAAAAGGCAATCTTCCTGTTTGTGGATAAGACAGTCCCACAGTCCAGGTGAGAGATACTTACTGGTATGGGCCATCTGCTTGGCTGCTTACAGAACTCAAAATTTTGAAGGTACAGATCTTGGCTGGAAATCTAGATTTTATGCTATCTAACATCAGGAACTGAAAGAAAATAAGGTCCACAATATATGGGAGTATACTTAGGGTTAAGAAAATAAAATAAGACCTGGACTTAAAAAAAAGATGAAATCCAGCCTTAGACCCGTCCCCACCCCCCCCACCCCCGCCCCAAGGACCCTTTAAAACAGTTGAGGGCTTAACTTAGGCTTGAGCCACTAGTAGAACTGTAGCCTGAAATGGTTGTCTCCAAATGACTCATGAACTGGGTCCTGTCATTCTCTACCAGGAGCTTGTGTGCCTTGCTGAGGTGGAGCTTTAGTTAGTCACCCTCGTGCTTGCTCTCCGAACTTAGTCAAGTCTGCAACTGTGCGAATCTAGCTGCACCTGATCTTCAACGCGCTGGAATGGCTGCTGTCCAGCGAAGGGCTCTGAGGTCTCTCTACAGACTTAAGCCTCCCTTACTGCCATCTGTTCTTACTGTCAGAGTCTGACTGTGGAAAGACGTGCTCAGTCTAGTTCCTTGGTCCTTCTTTCCCTTACTGATTGAATGCTTCTGTACCCTCTGCCAGATGCTGGCCCCTCTTCCCTGAGTGTGAATCCCTGGCTGCCTCTCATCTTTGTGACCCAAACTAAGTTTCATTTATTGTCCCCCTCCAAAATAGTACTTCTAAAAGCTAAGGCTTTCAGAAGCCCTGGGAAATAGCGTGATGTGGCCAAAAGAATCTTCCTTTTGCCCTGGCTGGTGTAGCTCAGTGGATTGAGCACGGGCTGGGAACCAAAGGGTCTCGGTTCGATTCCCAGTCAGGGCACATGCCTAGGTTGCAGGCCAGGTCCCCGTGAGGGCCATGTGAGAGGCAACCATACATTGCTGTTTCTCTCCCTCTCTGTCTCCCTCCCTTCCCCTCTCTCTAAAAAGAAATAAAAATAAAATCTTTAAAAAAAAAAAAAAAAAGAATCTTCCTTTTGAAAATCCTTGAAAGCTCCAGAAGAGGCCTAGGCCATATTCTAGTCCTTTTCCTATGAAAGGTAGAAAGCTTTTTTTTTTTTTTTTATCTTAAAGAGTTTAAATCTTCATTCATACCACCTACAATTTCTGCAAGACCTCGGTAACTCTGTTTCTCCTTCCTGGAGGTGGCTTCTTTAGTGGGAGGAAGTACGTGACTACAACCTGTGGCACTGACTTTATTTCCTTGGATTCTGATCCTCTGATACTGGAAGGAAATGAAGCCGGTTTCGGGGGCCATTAAGATTACTATAATGACTCAGTGTTAATCTTGCCATTAAAATGGCTGCAAATTTTAGCAACAGCCCCCTCCTCCCATTATCCCTGAGATATAAATAGAATGGGAAATGAGCCCTGCCTGGTGTGGCTCAGTAGATTGAGGGCTGGCCTGTGAACCAAGGGGTTGCCGGTTCAATTCCCAGTCTAGGGCATATGCCTGGGTTACGGGCCAGGTCCCCAATAGTGGGTGTGCAAGAGGCAACCACACATTGATGCTTCTCTCCCTCTCTTTCTCCCTCCCTTCCCCTCTAAAAAATAAATAAATAAAACTTTTAAAAAATAGAATTGGAAATGAAAAGTGATCCTCAGAGCAGCAGAGGCTATTTCAGGGCCATTTTCTCTCCAACCTGGTAAGAATCTGCCCTACAGCAGATTTACACCAGTGGTCAGGATTTTAGATCAGTAATGAGGGTCCCTTTGTTCATGCCCTCAGGGCCTTTAGCCCGAGTTTATGACTCCCTGCCCCACACTTAAAGCAGCAGTGTTTTGTTTGGGGGTTTTATTCTTCAAGATACATTTGTTTACAAATGAGACTTGTGACATCATGGGGCTGTATGCAAACAGTGATCACCTTATAGCACAAACAATTGCCACAGGGTCTCCTTCCTAAAGCTGCTATGACTCATCATCTCCATCTCCCTCCCCAAGGCAGTTTAGCAGCCTTTTTCTCAGCTCTTTCCGGACTCCTTAGGGAAAAGTCCAGAGTCTCTCTCTTAACCTTCAGCCAGTGATTGCTGCTTTCAGAGAGACTGGGGAAATGAGTCGAGAAAGGCTGAATCCAACCCTACAGGATCCCTTCCCCATCTAGTAACAGACAGGTCTGCACAAGGATCACTCATACCTGAGGCTTCCATTATACCTACCTTGGAACAGAACTTTGGGAGAGTGTTCTGAACACAGGTGATCATCCTGTGGAATGTCATGATTATTGTTTAGTATTAAAATGTTGATTCTACAAATAGAAGCAAGTTCCTCAGAGTTTTACTTCCTAAATTCTTTCTGAGTTCTGTTTTTTAAAAAGGGGGAATCTCAACTACCTTCTTGCATTTAGCATTGGAAAGTTCAATTCTCTGCCTAGGTTCCTGCATCCAGAATTAGGCCAAAACCAAAAACTATGCGTGGGTGCAGACAGAACTTGAGAAAGCTCATCAGTGTGTAAGTTTCCCAGTCACAGCATTGCAGGGGAACCCAGGCCTGGCAATGGTGCCTACTGTTTGGTCTTTGTTTAGATTTAGAACATAGACAGGAGTCTCGTTAATCTTGTTTTAATAGAAACAGGAATATATTATTAAATAAAATGTCTCTAGGATGTGATGATTTGAGAATGTTACATTGGTAAGCCTGTGCTGTTTAATATTATGGTGTTCAGTTGCTTCTGGATCTTAAAGAGGTACTAAATAAAAGGAAGGTGTGATGTCTTATAGTCCATTCAAACTTAATGTAGAAATGTGCTTAAATCAAGCACTTTTGATCATTTCTGGGTAAATACCTCTTTAATAATGGGGTTTATTTCAGCCAGTAAATAAGGTTTATTTATATCAGAGAAAAATCTGATAAAAGGAACAAGCAATGATTAATTTTTATTTTTTAGAATCTCAGGAGCCCTCAGGGTCATACTAACTTTCGCTTTGAGGTATTATCTTTCCAGGATCCACAGCAGGGTCCATTGTCCTCCTACCTCACCCAACCTACCTTCCCCTGCTGGAGAAATGATAAATGTAGGTCCAGTGGAAACACGTGTGCTTCCGAGCAGATGGGTAGCCAGGTGTGCCTATCAGTCCAGCTAATTCATGAGTCAGGCAGGATCCCACAGCCTCCATGACCTGCCCTTGGTTGCAGGACAAGGGAAGGTTCTGCAGGGAATGGGCATCCACACAGTCGTAGGCCAGTCTCCCAGTTCATTGGCTGTTGAGTAGCTTAAAACTAATGTTTGCCTGAGCAGCATGGCCATTCCTGGATATGGATTCTCCAGAAGGCTTTTGGTTAGTTTGTTTGGATCTGTGACCCTGAATGGAGCGGTGGGAGACAGGGTTTTAAGGGGCTATCTAGGTTCATTCCATTCAGTACTTCAGGGTCTCACCACACCTCAGATTGGCTCCATGGCCTGTATCTGCCATTGGCTTTTCCCATTTCTTTCCCCGTCAGACCCAGAGCTGGGAAGGTGGGAGTACCTCTCATCCTCAGCAGCATCCTTCTAGGATGAGTGCATGTAGTACTTGATGCCCCCCTGGTATGCATTAGTATTAGACTGGAGGCCACCTTTGGGTGTCTTCTGCAACCCGTAACTTAGGCAGGAAGCCTTGGAGTTGGAGTGCTGTTTGTGAGTTGTCAGGTTATCCAGCGAGCCTGTGTACCTTCTCCGGGCACACACGTCAGAGCTGCCTCTGTGCTTCAGAATCCTCAGGCATTCCAGCAGCGGGCTGCTCACTGCTGTGTGGCTCGGCCTCTGCAAATTCTGAGAGGGAAGGTCATCTTGGAGGCTGTGGAACTTGTCGAACTGACATAGCAGCCTTCTGCAATAGACTGCCTGCTGACTGTTCTTTTAATGGGACTTAAAAACCTTTTTTAAAAAACTATTTGCGGCCCAGCTCTTTTTGGCTCTAGGCCAAGTTACTCTGACTCTGTATGTCTGTGTCCTGGTACTACAGTGCTGTTTTCAAATCATACTGCACAGATGTGCCAGTCTTCTTTCATGGTACCCAGGGAAGCTTCAAAATCAGGCATTCAGTCACGGGCTGCTGAATGGGGTGTTTAGCTCCCAGCATTGAGCATTGTCAGTTTTCACGTTCTGCCTAAGGGGTACCCTGAGTATAAGGACACAGTGCTACTGCCAACTAAAGTTTCCACACAAAGCTGCATGACAGAAAAGGAGAACAGTGAGAGGCTCTTAAAGTCATTAGGCACAGCCCTCTCGTTGTTGTCAAATTACAGGATCTGAAGGAGAGAGTGCTAAGAGCTGGATCCTCAGTGTGTCATGCAGAGGCTGGCAGCAGTGGCCTTACCTGGGACTTGTTAGAAGTGTCATGGGCCCCACCTTGGCCTTCTGGTGATCGTGTATGCACATTTGTTTGTGTGAAGAGCACTGTGCTAAGGAAAATCTCTGTAGAAGGTACAGGGATGCTGGCACTGGGGCTTTAGATCTAGCTGTGTATGCACTTGGAGGCAGCACAGTGTGGTGGTAAGATTGTTTCCTGGCTTTGTGACCTGGGGTAAATCATTTGACCTCTCAGCCGCACCTTTATCTGTGAACTATGGATTATGGTAGTACTTGCCTCATAGGACTGTTGTGAGGATAAAGAGTTAATGTATGTAATGCACTCAGAACAGTGTTTGGCACATTTGCGTTTGCTGTTATAGTTAGGATTTTTATGATCAGCCTCTGTAGCTGCTATGGCACTGGTTAAACAAATGAAAAAACCCAAGCTTTACTTTAAAGACAGTGGAATCTAAAGATAGAATGTCCCGTGATTTTCCCCACTTCCCACCTCAGTCTCAGAGCCTGCCGTAGACTGCAGTGGTTTCAGTGGTCACAGTTCACTGCAGACAGACTAGAGAGTGGGGTAGGACACTAGTGTTTATAAAGCTACTCAAGTATTTCTAATTCAGCAGGTCTTCCAACCTGCTAGGAAGATAGCAGAACTTAGTCTGTCAGAGGAAGCAAACTTGACATGGGCACCAAGGGGTGGCTACCTTGGAATTACACACAGTATCTGTTACTTCTGTGTCTAAACCCCTGTGGTAATAGTAGTGGGGAGGTGGTTGTGACAGGTCTCATCAAGGTTACCCTAGACACGTAGAATGGGGCAACGGGAGTTGTGGCCGTAGCTGTAGCTGTCCTCCTAGCCTCATTCTGAGGAGTCTTAAAGAAAAGCAGAGTTCCTTGGGAAATTCCCAAACACCAGGGTAAAAATCTTGACAGACTCAGCTATTTGTTCAAGCCTTTTGGTAGTTGCTGGCTCCTTGCTCCACTTCCTGTCATGTCACTCTGCTTCCTGATCACATGGCTCTTAAAGATAAGCATCTTAAAAAAACACAAACAAAGAAAAAGGACAAGCATCTCTCCCTGGCTGGCTAGCTCTGGTTGGTTAGAGCATCATCATACACTGAGGTTTCAGGTCAGTCCCCGGTCAGGGCACATACAAGAATCAACCAATGAATGCATAAATAAGTGGAACAATAAATCAATGTTTCTTTCCCTTTCTTTTTCTCTCTCTCAAAAAATCAGTTTAAAAAATATATTTGCAAAAAGACATGCATCTATCTTCCTTTGGCAAAGGGACTGGTTCTCAACCTGGATGCACATGAAATTATCTTTCTTTAAAATTAGTATTTTAGCCCTGGCTGGTGTAGCTCAGTGGATTGAGCGCAGGCTGGGAACCAGACGATCCTGGTTCGATTCCCAGTCAGGGCATATGCCTGGGTTGCGGGCCAGGTCCCCTATGAGGGCCATGTGAGAGGCAACGATACATTGCTGTTTCTCTCCCTCTCTGTCTCCCTCCCTTCTCCTCTCTCTAAAAATAAATAAATAAATCTTTAAAAAAAAATACTTAAAATTGGTATTTTAAAACATGCTGATGCCTGGGTCCTACATCTCCAGAGGTTCAGATTTCATTGGTCTGGCGTGGGGCTTATGCATGGAGATGTTTTTAAAGCCTCCCATTGTTTCTGATGTGCAGCTAAGGTTGAGACCCACCATTCCAGGTGTTCTCGTGAGCAAGGGTTCCTCCCTTTACCCACTGCTCCCCAAGTCTCACATATTCCAGGGCAGTGCTGCCGAAAGGAATGGCATGCGAGCTACATTTGTTATCTTAAATTTTCTAATAGTCACGTTAAGAATGAAAGAAACATGTGAAATTAATTTTAATGTTTTATTTATCCAGTGTTTCCAAAATGTCATCATTACATCATGTAATAAAAATTGAGGTATTTTACATCCTTTTTCCATACTAAGTCTTTGAACTCTTGTGTATGTTTTATACTTATAGCACATCCCAATTCAGTGAGCCACGTTCAAGTGCTAAATGTAGTTAGTAGCTACTGCATTGAACAGTAAAAATACGGGACATTTCTATCATAGCAGAAATTTCTAGCAGATAGTCCTGTTCCAGGGAGTCCTTATTTTACAAAATCCAGGTTAAGAGATCCTCACAAGGAGCGCTGTTTCATTGCACAAGCTGCTGATGACAGGCCATTTCTATTCCTACTCATCCACCCCCACTTTGTTACTTAATAATTCTTATCTACCCACACAGTCCAATGGGCTGAGCTTGAAACTGGGTAGGAAGGTAAGAAAGGAAAAAAACTCCCCTTTACAAATGCAGCCTGTGATGGAGGTCCCACACAGCCTGCCAGGAGCACTGCAGCAGAGTGGGGCAGTCCTTGCTTCCCCAGCTTGAGGCCCCGGACCCCTTGTTACACACCCGCAATGGCCCTTGTCTCACTGAGTCCTGCATTTGGCGTCTCATGATCTGTCCAGGCTGGTGACCTCGATGTCTCTGGCTGGCTCTCAGACTGCTGCTACTTCACTGCTGGTTCTCGTTGACCTCACCAGTCATGGTCACGCTGATGTTTGCACATGTCTTCGACTCCTTCTCATTTCTAATAGTACAGCCAGTGGCTAGAGCTCATCCGGGGTTCCAGATGTTACCAGTCTTAATTCTGGAGCTGGCACAGCTCAGTTTCATGGCAGACTACTGGAGTAGTTCTCCTCAACTGCAGTCTGGTTTATGGCTTAGGGAAAGCCAGCTTTCCTAGCCACGTGTTTAGTTTGAGCAGTGTCTATTTCTGGAGAGTTCTTACAAAGGTTGGCCAGGGCTCCTTTGGATCCCGGATATAATCAGAGAGATGTCTGCATTACATGTGAGGAAAATAACTTCTCTTTAATGATGCTGACACAGGTTTCTGGAACACAGGGGTTTTGATGGGCGAGCTTCCACAGAATGAACCCACTTGTACGTACAGGTCAGGTACAAATTAGAAATAGTCAGTAAACCAGCCTGAGGCATAAGAAAGCCCCATGTACTCTTCCTTTCCTTAGTCCTTCACCCATACAGGGATGGGCTTCATAGGCTCTTAATTTTGCTTAGTTTTTTTCCCCTTGCCCTTAGCATTCAGAAAGCATTCTAAATGTACTAATCAGCCAAGGCCACTCAAGGAGCTAGATACAATTGGCCTCTGAAGGGATTAACTTTGTGTGAGGGTACTTGCAAATGGCCTTGTCCTGGGTCAAGGAGAATGGAGATTCGATTTAGTCTTATGATTCCCAGAGGCTTAATTTACCTTAATCTTTTGTGGCTCCATTTACCTTCTTTACAACAGGAATGCAGTGCTACTGAGATCCGAATTTCTTTTTACCACCTGCCACCAAAGGTGTGGGAGAGAGTCGTCAAGTTCCTTATCCCTAAGTCATCTTTCTGCCAACACCTAGACTCAGTAACCAAACCCACTTCTCAGTATTGTTTTTTTCTTTTTAAAAACTTTATTGCAACATAACTATGCTTATAGAAATACACTCATTGGTTAATAGAATGCAATTTAAGTTTAACTTATTTTACATGATTTGGACCAAAAACTTTGGTACATGGTTTAAGCATAAAAAAAAAAAAAAAGATTTGCAATCAGATTTATTTTTCATCTATTATAAATGTATATAAAAGATCTTCCATCAAATGCTGCTAAGGCAGTGGCAAGAACCTTGAGAAATTAATCTTTGGTTTGTCTCTGAAAAATTACATGTATTGTACTATAAAAGTTTTATAAAATTAGTGCAACAAAGTAGTGTTACAATGTTTCAATGCCAGTTTACAAAGTTCAATAACTAATGGATGCTGAAAATGGTGGAGAGAGCCTATATATACATGTTCAACGTTGTTTTTGTTTTTCTTTTTCAAGCCTAACTATGGGACAACTTTACGAGAAGGAAAAAGATGAAGATGGATTCTTGTATGTGGCCTACAGTGGAGAGAACACGTTTGGCTTCTGAGAGCCAGTGCTGGGCTAGGTGTACCGTACCTGCTTGTGTATCTTGTAAATAGGCGGCCGTTTTCAGTTACTATACCAGAACCTCTTCACCTTAGACCTACTAGTGCATTTGTAACTGGATTGATTTCTTAATATATTGGGAGGTTTTTGTTTCCTTAGACTAGTAAATTATCATACAGAGTTTTATTTTGAGTTTTTCTTTTTGTGCACTGTCCTCATGGCTATACTCTCCAGAGGTCTTGTTCCTCTAGGAATCATATTTAATGAAGGTATTTCCATATTGAAGTGAGATAGGTGGGGCATTAAAGTGGAAGGGAGGAAAATGATGCATTTATTCTGGATTATGTTTGAAGTGTTAGATGGCTAAGTATTAAAAGCATCCAAATTAAATCCTTAGCAATCAGAACACTTGCTTCACTAGATTTTGCCAACTGCCAATTGGTTGGACTGAGCTAATCTGTTCCTCTTTCTGAAACTATTAAGGTAAATAATTAACAATAAAACTTCCTCTTATAAAGGCATTGTAGTGTGACCATGTCCTTTATTCACCAACTTTTAGATGTGTCGGAGAGGTAGCTCCTACGTCTGCCGGGCCAGGAGGAGGTCTGTGGGGACATGACAGCACAGCCGTGGAGAAGGAGCAGTGGCCTGTGTCACGAAGAGGGACTTTTTTATAAGTGGTCATTTGTTCACGTGGCTCAGATATCAGGCCTCTGTAAAAACGTACACACTGAGAGCTCCCACCACTGGCTTCTGACTACCCTCACCCTCCGCCTATGGGAAGCTACTCTTAATGCCTTCTTGTTTCTTGTTAGTATTTGTTCTTGGAAGTACAATTAAACACAAATACATATCCTTATTTTATTTTTCTTATACAACAGAAAACACATATACTTATGTATATTGCTTTTTTCATTTAACAATATATCCTGGAGGTCTTTCCATATCAGTCCATAGCCTTTCGTTCATTTTTACGGCAAATTGTATTGTGCTGTGTGGATATATGATTATTACTTAACAAGTTTCCTATAAATGGCATTTGGGTTATTTGCAATCTTTTACATACAGTGTTGGAATGATAACTATATAACATATAGCCTTTATATGTACCTGTACTTGTCTAAGGTGCTGCTGTTCTATCCCTTCTTTCTAAAAAAAAAATCAAGACTTAAATTTTTCTAGGCCCATGAGTTTCATGATATTCTAAGAGGAAGTGCTTACTTTCTAAATCTTCCTCAGACTGTATTGGAGGATAGAGCCCTACATAAATTATTAGAATAAAGAAACCAGGATCACCCATCAATCTAAGAACATGTAGTTAAAATGTCAAATTTCTACTGGGGAAGAAAAACAAAGATCTTTAGCTTCATCTTTACCAAATTATATAAGCAACCTGTCAAAGCTCTCTACTGATGTCAGCTTCCCAGTTGGGATCAGAAGAAATATTCTTATCATAAGATCTTGTTGGTTTTTCCCAAACCTGGCCCAATAAACTCTGTGGTCCTCTTTACTGGTACTTTCAAACTAGGAACAGAAACTGACCTCTGAGTGAGCAAGGTAAAGGGGAAGGAACAAGTTCTGTGTTTCAAGCAATCTTGTTGGCAGTAACATAATACCCAACTCAAACTGGCTTAAGCTCTAAAAAGGCAATTTATATTTCAACTCTCAAATAAGGGTGGTTTACTGGCTTCAGGCATAGTTTGAACCAGAGATCTAGTGATAACATCAAAACTCTTCATCTCTTGGTTTTATTTTCCTCTGTGTTGACATTCTCAGGAAGATTCCCTCCATGTTATGGCAAAGATGGCCTCACCAGCTTAGCAACTCCAGGAGAAGGAAGAGCATTTCTTCTAAGAACAATGTCAGAAGTCCCTGGGAGGATTCTGGCCTTGCCTGACCTACTAAACAGCCCCCTGCTTGGGGGAGGGGCTGATGGGAAGGAATGGTGATGCCCTTCTTAAGCAGGTGAACAGAATAGGGTTAAACAGACATGAAGCTTAACAAAGGCCTTTTGACTTGTTTGTTTCACAACCACAAACCACAAATGCAACTGAGAAGAAATAGAGGGAAGAAGAAAATCGAAAGGCAAGTGTCACTGAAGCCAACTGTGTTTTTCTTTCTTTTAAAAGTAATTTATGCCCTGGCTGGTGTGGCTCAGAGGACTGAGTGTCGGCCTGTGAACCAAAGAGTTACTGGTTCAATTCCCAGTCAGAACACATGCCTGGGTTGCGGACCAGGTCCTCAGTAGGGAGCGCGTGATAAGCAACCACACACCGATATTTCCCTCTCTTTCTCCCTTCCCCTCTCTAAAAGTAAATAAATAAAATCTTTAAAAATATAAAATAGCTTTTAAAAAAGTAATTTATAGTTAGCATTCGCTGAGCACTCAACTCCTGGATATGATTTACCTACATTATCACGATTAATCTTCCAAAGCCCTCAAGATAGGCAGTGTAATTCCCACGGCCATACTGCTACCAAGTGGCAGAACGGAGACGTCAAACTTGAGATTAAGATGGAAGACAATATTAGGTTCATATTATTTCATGATGTTTGTTTTTCTCTCTTTACAGTGTGCCCCACCCTGTGCCAGACACTGGGGTACAAATATGAATAAAGTATTACCCCATCCTCTAGGAGCTTATGTTCTGGTGGTAAACCAGCACATGAATAATTAGAGAGCAATGTTGTAAGTGCTATAATAGAGAGTATTATTGGAACAGAGGAAAGAATAACTATTACCTATTAAAACTATTGAAGAAAGACTTATTTGTAGTATCAATCAATAAAAATGGATTTGTCAATCTTGCCTTAAAATGCAACATCTGAGTGAAAGATTTTAAAAATTATATCAGTAAATAAAATTTAGCAGTATACTTAAATAATCATCCCCAGGTAGAACTTAGCCCAAGAATGGATTACATAGTTCATCATTATGTCTATTAATAGGATATATCAAATTAATGAAGAATATATGGTATCATAGATGAAGAAAAAACATGTGAAATAACTCAAAACCCACTCATAATTCCTCTTAGCAAATTAAGAAAAGGGAACTTCCTTAACTTGACAAAAGCAATTCATAAAAAATCTACAGCAAGTACAAATATTATATAAAGCTATGGCAAATAGGCAGTGTGGTGCTCACATGGGGATAGTAAGTCCACTAATAGAACAAAACCCAGAACTAGATTGGTGTATAAAATATGTCAGATGGGCCTGGCTGGTGTAGCTCAGTGGATTGAGTGTGGGCTGGGAACCAGAGGGTCCTGGTTCGATTCCCAGTTGGGGCACATGCCTGGGTTGCGGGCCAGGTCCCCAATGAGGACCATGTGAGAGGCAACCATTCATTGCTCTTTTCCCTCCCTTCTCCTCTCTCTGAAAATAAAGAAATAAAATCTTTAAAAAAACAAACAAACATGTCAGACGGGCATGACGAATCACTAGGGAGATGATGAACCAGTCAGCAAATATAAATGGCACTGTGACAACTGGTTACTTATATGGTAAAATTTGAGAGGCATTCCCATTAAAAATAGGAACTAAAGGAAGTCTGAAGGGTGAGCTTTATGGTATGTAAATTATATTGCAATAAAGCTGTTAAAGTCTGTCACTTTTTACTGAACGCTGTTCTGGCATAAAACCAATAAAACAAAAGAGGAAAAGTAAATGAGAAGCATAAAAATCAAAAAGGAAGACTAAATGTATTTGTATGCAGACAATGATAGTCTACATAGAAAAATCCCAAAGAATCTATACAAATCAGAACAAAGTTCAGCATTGATGCTGGATATCTGATCAGTTACAAATATTGATATTTCTACATACAAGTTCTAATCAATTGGGGAGTATGGTAAGAATAAATATCTCATTCTTAATAGAAAATTCTATAAGCATATAGTAATAAATTTAATATAAGATATGTAAGACCTTCATGAAGAAAGTAACATTGTTGAAGGACATAAAAGACCTAAATAAAAGGAGAGATATACTAATTACCATATTTAAGGATGAGAACCAATATTGTAAAGATATGTACTGTTCCCAGATGAATCTGAGTTTAATGCAAGAATCTGATAATGCTAAAAGCCATCCAGGGGAGCAAAAGGCCAAGAATAACCAAGAAGTGTCAAGAAAAACGAACTAGGGAGACACGTATTTGCAGTAATTAAGACTGTGCCATATAACAGGGGCCCCCAACCCCCAGCCCCAGCCCAGGACCAGTCTGTGCCTGTTAGGAACCGCGGCGGGGGTTGGGGGGGGCGAGGCGGGGGGGCACACAGCAGGAGGTGAGCAGCAGGTGAGCAAGCAAAGCTTCATCTGTATTTACAGCCTCTCCTCCTCACTTGCATCACTGCCTGAGCTCTGCCTCCTGTCAGATCAATAGCAGCATCAGATTCTCATAGGAGTGTGAATCCTACTGTGAACTGTGTGTGCGAGGGTTCTAGGTTTCATGCTCCTTATGAGAATCTGATGCTTGATGATCTGAGGTGGAGCTGAGGCAGTGATGCTAACACTGGGGAGTGGCTGCAAATACAGCTTATCATTAGTGGAGAGGTTTGACTGCACAGAGACCAAAATAAGTCAATTGCTTGCAAATCCATATCAAAACCCTACCAGTGAGTAGCAAGTGACAATTAAGCTGCATCTGGTGGCAGGCTTTATAGTGGCAAGTGTGTTGATGTACTTCAATTGTACAGCTGCATCTGGTGGCAGGTTTTAAGTCAGAATCCGACACTTATTTTAGTACGTGTGTGGTCCGCCCATTATTTTATTTATCACTTCCATCCACACCTCTTTCCCACACTGCACACTTGTCCCAGTCAGTTTTGGTAAGCCCACAAGCTAGCCCTAGACAAAATGAGTAAAAAAACTATGTCACTGCAGAGCTTCTTTGAAAAGGGGGAAAGACCCAATGATGAGACAGCAGAAGACTCTAAGACTGTCAACAAAAAGAAAGCTGCATTTGAAAGAAAATACCGAGTCCTACTTAAATTACAGGTTCATTGCAACAGGTGATTCACATTCTCCATGCCCACTTGGTATAATGTGTGGCAACTGGCTATCCAGCGAAGCCATGAAATCTTCAAAATTGCTTCACCACATGGAGATCTTCATTAAAACACAAGCCTTTGGAGTTTTTCAAAAGAATAAAAACGTGAACACAAGGAACAGAAGCAATTATTGAAGGTCACCACTTCATCACGTGTCTGTACTGAGAGCATCATTCTTAGTGGCTGACTGCATTGTTAAAGCTAAGAAGGTTTTTACTATTGGTGAAGAGTCGATCCTGCCTGCTGCTAAGGACATTTGTCATGAACTTTTCGGAGAGGCTACAGTTCAATAGGTGGCACGTGCTCCTCTTTCAGCTAGCACCATAACTAGACAAATTGATGAAACAGCAGAGGATATTGAGGCACAACTGTTAGCATTAATGAGCCACTGTGGTACACAATCCAGGTTGACAAGTCTACCCATGTTGACAACAAGGCAACAACGCTTGTTTTGTGCGATACATTTTTCAGGAGGATGTACATGAGGATGTATTTGCACTTTTGTTGCCAACCAACACCACAGCTGCAGAACTATTCAAGTCTTTGAACGGTCACATATTAGGAAAACTGAACTGGTCATTTTGTGTCAGTATATGCACAGATGGAGTGGCTGCCTTGACTGGACGTCTTTCTGGTTTCACTACTTGGTCAAAGAGGTCACTTCTGAATGTAAGTCTTTACACTTTGTCATTGATAGAGAAATGATGGCTAGCCGAAAAATGTCACCTGAACTTACCAATGTTTTGCAGGATGTGATTGAAACTATCAACCACATTGAAGTACATGCCCTTAACTCATCTGTTCGTGCAGCTCTGTGAAGAGGTGGACGCAAAGTACACATGTCTTCTCTTACACAGGGAAGTGAGATATATGGCTTTCTAAAGGTAGATCACTGGCCAGAGTTTTTGGGTTATGAGAGCCACTCCAGAGATTTCTTTTAGAAAAAGAGCCACCACTGGCAGCACATTTCAGTGACACAGAATGGGTCGCAGGACTTGCTTACTTGTGTGAAATACTCAATCTGTTCAATGAACTCAATCTATCACTTCAGGAGAGAATGACAACTGTGTTCAAGTTGGCAGATAAAGTGACTGCATTCAAAGCCAAACTGGAATTATGGGGGCGACGAGTGAACATTGGAATATTTGACATGTTTCAAACATTTGCAGAGATTTCGAAAGAGACTGAGCCAGGGCCTTCTCTCTCCCAACTGGTGAGGGCTCACCTATCTCAGCTTTCAGAAGAGTTTGAGCATTACTTCCCAACCACAAAAGACCCCCGAACTGGGAAGGAATGGATCCGCGACCCATTTGTGAATAAGCCAGGTGAATCGACTTTGTCTATGCTAGAAGAGGACCCACTGCTGGAGACCACAAATGATGGTGGCCTTAAAAGTATGTCTGAGCCCTGGCTGGTGTAGCTCAGTGGACTGAGCACCAGCTGCGAATCAAAGGGTCGCCAGTTCGATTCCTGGTGAGGGCACATGCCTGGGTTGCAGGCCAGTCCCCAGTGGGGGCCACGTGAGAGGCAACCACACATTGATGTTTCGCTCCCTCTCTTTCTCCCTCCCTTCCCCTCTCTCTCTTAAAAAAAAAAAAAGTATGTCTGAGACAACTTCAAATCTCCATATGTTCTGGATTAAAGTCAAGGCGGAATATACTGAGATTGCCACAAAAGCACTGAAATGCCTGCTTCCAATTCCAACATCCTATCTTTGTGAATCAGGTTTTCTGCAGTGACAACAACCAAAACGAGATTATGGAGTAGACTGGACAAAAGCAACACACTTCGGGTGTCATTGTCTCCCATCACCCTAAGATGGGACCATCTACTTGCAGGAACACAAGCTCAGGGCTTGATGCAGACTCCAACCAGTGGTGTCCGTGTGTTGTGGCTGCAACGAGTAAATTCACATGGACTGCAGAAGTCCTGTGGAGAAAAAGGGATGGCATGGCCACTCTCTAAGTGAGAGAGCGCCTCGACCCTTGCCTGGACAGGCTTTTATTGCTTTTCTGGGCACATTACATCAAGGATGGTTCTCATTTATTATGCACAGGTTTGCTTTAGGTGATTACCTTTTACAGATAACAAAGGAAAGGATATTGCAAACGCAAGGGGAAAAGTGGTGGAACTTGTTACACTCTGTCTTTAGGAGGATTAGCACAGACTTTAGGAAGTTACTTTAAAGATATGCAGTAAACATTTGCTGCTTCAATTCAGGGTGAGGGAGTTTTAGCAAAAGCAAGCCTCAAAGCAGTCTAGGTACAATGCAGGCCTGGTTCCCCATGGGAAAGCTGATGTGTGGGCCTGGCTCCTGTGTGCTGCCTCACTCCTGTCGGTTTCCTGAACCAGGGCTGAGCTACATTCGCCACTGCCATGTGGATCAGTTCCCTATAAGGGCTCCCACTGATTCTGCATTATGGTGAGTTGTATAGTTATTTTATTATATATTACGGTGTAATAATAATAGAAATAAAGTGCATAATAAATGTGATGCACTGGAATCATCCCCAAACCACCCTCCACCCTGGTCCATGGAAAAATCATCTTTCACAAAACCTGTCCCTGGTGCCAAAAAAGTTGGGGACCACTGCCATATAGCACATAGATAAATAAACCAGAGAACATAACAGAAACCCAGAAACAGACCCATGCTTAAAATATAACGGTGATGGCGTGAAAATCAAAGGGGAAATGATGAACTAGTTAATCCATGATTCTATAATTGGTTATGTATATGAAAAAATAGATTCCTATATTATATCATGCCTAAAATAAATTTGAGGTGAATTAAAAATCTAAATGTAGAACATCAAAACTTAAAAAATCTAGAAAGGTATGCCCTCCTTGGGGCATACCCAGTCAAATCTGTTTTTCAAGTGAATTTTCTTTCTCCTAAATTCTAAGGAACCCTATGAGACTTGCAACTATGGGGAGCAATGGGTGGCAGCAGCAGCTGGTCCCTGGGCTGACCCCCTGAACCTGCCTCCAAGGCCCCTTCCCTCTGACTCTCCAGTGAGCTGACAGCAGCCCTGCCTTGGCTCCCTTCTTCCCCATAACATTTCTAGGGAGCTAAAGCATCCCACCTAGGCTCACTCCTGTTGCTTCTTCTATCCCAGGCCCTTCCTTATTTCACTGTCCCCGACTTTAACAAACATGCTGTCAAAATCTTTTAAAAATCTAGAAAAAATTAGAATATCTTGGAGGAGGGGGATAGCTCTTAGACAAAAATACAAAGATTAAGGAAAAGATTGATAAATTTAAGTACATTAAAATTAAAAATCTTAAAAAATACTTTTGTATATAAAAAAGGTACTATAAACAAAATTAATGGAAGCTATAGATTGAGAATGTAACAGATATCAACCAAAAAAAGAATATCCAAAATAGATTTTTTAAAACTCTTCCAATTAAAGATAACGTAAAATCCTTAACTTCACTGAAAGCCACTGAATATATTGTACATTGCACCGGCTTCAGAGTGTGTCTTTCACAAACACTACAATATGAACAGTGCCCCCTAGAGTTGTGCACTGTACAAACTCTACATTAAAATATACAAACTTACACTATATTGTCAGTGGCCCTGAAATGCAAAGGAAAGTAAACTATGGGATACCATTCATATTCATCAAATTGGTCGAATTAAAAGTTTCAACCTATGAAACGTTAGGGAGTATGTGAAGCACCTGGACAGCTCATAAACTGCTTCTGTGAGTGTAAACTGGTACCATCACACTGGAAAGCAGTTTGACAATATCCAGCAAAGTTGAGATCCAGATAACCCGCATCCTAGGAAATTCCTTGCCTAGGTGTACACCTAGAAATATCCCTACTCATGTACAAAACATGTACAAGATCACTGCAGCCTGGTTTGTATGAGCAAAAAGTTGGAAACCAACTAAATGTCCATTAACAGGAGAATGGAGACTAAATATATGACATATTCATACAAAGGAATACTATACAGCAGTTAAAAGGGATGCCCTAGTGCTACACATATCAACATAAATAAATCTCCAAAATGGTGCTGATGAGAGAAAAAAGCAAGATGCAGAAATATACTCAGCATATCATTCCTATAAAGTTTAAAACCATGCAAAATAATGGTATGTATTGCTGACAGAAACAAACTTATGTAATAAAAGTATAAGCCATGCAATTCAGGGTGACGGTTCCCTAATAGAGGGAGGGGAATAGTTTCAGGGAGGGGAAAGTGTGGGATTTCAAATACAACTAGTATGTTTTATTTTTCCAGAAGTAACTACCTGAAGTGAATATAGCAAAATGTTTACTGTTATTGTTGGTGGCTGTTATTTTTCCTATTGTGTTTGAAATATTTCATAACTTTTTACTTTTATGTTACACAGTGATAATAGAGATTGGGTCCTTCTCAAAGAAGAGCACATGGTGCCTCCATTTTTCACTTCTGTTAACCCCTCAGCCAAGGAGAGGCTAGCTTCCACTTCCCTGGCCCTGCATGTGCTGAGGTTACCAAAAATAACCTTGTCCCCAAGGTTAGAGGGATGATAAGGTTCTTAGGTCTTACCGTCCTTATTTCTCTCTCTTAATGTATTCTACACTTTAGATTACTCCCTCCTTAAAGCTCCTATCTGCCTTTTTCCTGATTTTCCTTGGGCCTCTTTGCTGACCACACTCTCCTCTGCTTCTCTAACTGCTCCTAAACTCTCTATGCTCCCTAGGGTTCAGTCCAGAGTCCCTTTTTCTTTTCATTCTATACACATTTTCTCTGTATGATTTTACTCTAGTCCATGTCTTCAAAGACTTCCTATAAACAGAGAATCCAAAATCTCTATCTCCAGCCCACCTCTCTCTACTGAGCCCCAAACTGGGTACCTCCAAATGCCCAGTCTAGGTCCTTATCCCATGGTACCACAGAAATCCCAAACTCTGAACCATTGATTCACCCCCTGCCTGCATCTCCTAGCCCTCAAGACCAGCTCCTCTTCCTCTCTCCCCTTTCCTGATACAAGGTATCACATTCCACCCTATCACCCACACAAATCTACAGCCAAAAGTCATCCTTGTTCTGCTAGACTAGAAGTTAACAAATTGAAGGCCTATCTGTATGTGGCCCCTAGACATGTACATCAAAATCCAATTTTATTTGTCCTGAAAAAATTTGGAAGATCTGACAGTATCAGATGGAATAAAATAATGGCTCTTCAGTGGATAAGGAATACGTTTCTCAGTTCCTTTTGCCTCCTTTCTTCAAGTTTCCTACTCCTAGAAATATTTGTGTTTGCAACCTTTGCACCACAGTTTATGTGACATCCTTTATTTCATAATAGAATTTCTCGAAATTATATGCAAACGAAATATTAAGCCAAGCTGGCCCTCATCTTCCATGAAAGAGACAAACAGCCGGGCTGCATGATCTACCTGTGTCCGCGCCGGTGAGTGCAGTGCCGTCTGGAGTCCCTGGGACTGTTCGGCCACTCTGTCACCCCGAGGCCTTGTTTCTCCTGCTGCCAGCTGATTTCTCAGCCCGTAGGCATTGCTATGCTAGGATAGAGCGCATTCCCAATGGCACTGGACAAGTGAAGAACAAAAGTAAAGCATGAAAATACCAGCTGGAAAGGCACTCACTGGAGGTCAGGACCATTACAAGTGGCAGCAATAAAAAAGGAAGTTGAAATCTTGGGGTGGCTGCTGGAATACACATCGAGAAGAGCTCTTCTTTCTCCCAGTTATCAGCATCTAATTCAATGAAAACGGGCAAACTAGATTGTGTGCATCTATTGTTGGGCAAAGCTTGGGTTGCCAGCAGTATAATTTCTCAGAGATTTCCTGAGAGGTTGCACATAAAGGTTTCGTTGTTGAACTGAAGATGCTGGGAAGGGGCTGTCGTCAGGATGGTTTCACCACCAAGGGGCCCACCGTGTCTCTCCCCGTGGAGACACTGTGGGTTTCAATGTGCTTTTCATTCTCTGGGCTGCCTGAGCAAACAGCCATCACTGTTTCCATTGTGAGCTCTTCTCCTTCTGGAGCCCAGCCCAAGTTCAGGGAACATGTGTTTCAGACTACCATTTGGCAGCCTGGCTCCTCACTTGGAGCGACTTTCTGCCTTTGCCTTTTTCCCATCAAGACACTTCCCTGCATTTGGAGGTTGAAAGGCAGTGCTGAACACACTTAGTTCTAAAAGCTGGTTCCTAATCCTGCTGGCTCATTGGGAAGAGAGACCAAAAATCCACACCCAAATACAGAAGCCAGGTTACTAAACTATGAATTATTTCACTCCCTTCCTTGTTGCAGACATTACTGAGGCTATGTGCATCTCAAAGCATCAATGGACTCAGCTTCCTGGAGAAAATTTCTCTTTGTCTTATCTACCCCATTTAGAATTTTTATGAGAAATCTTACCTCACAGTTAAAAAAAATTGAGCATTTTAACAGCTGGGACCTTATTTTGTAGAACAGGTGACAGGTTAGAAAGGTTAGAGATTACTTTCCCTACACCTACATAGGTAGTGGCAGAGTTGGTACTAGAATATAATTACTTGAATATCCAGACTATAAGGGCTAGTTTCTATCCCCTTTGACCAGTTTTGGGGCCCCACGTTTAAGAAATGAAAATTGGCTCTGGCTGGTATGGCTCAGTGGATTTAGCGCTGGCCTGTGAACCAAAGGGTTGCCAGTTCAATTCCCAGTCAGGGCACATGCCTGGGTTGTGGGCCAGGTCCCCAGTAGGGGGCACATGAGAGGCAACCACACACTGATGTTTCTATCCTTCTCTTTCTCCTTCCCTTTCCCTCTAAAAATAAATAAATAAAATCTTTAAAAAAAGAAATGAAAGTTGAATTCATGCAACTTTGCCTGCCGCCCTGAAGTGTCTCTTTGCAGAATTTTCCTCCCAGTTTTGGACCACAAGTACTACTTAAGTTTTGTTTTAGATCCATCTGAAAAAAGCCTTCCAGGAAGTCATAGACCCAGTATAGACCCATTTAGGTTTAAAGGAATTCACATTTATAGGTTATGGAGGCCAATTATGATTCCTCAATATGTGGCAGAAAAAGAATTCTTTCCGGACAATAAAGTTGCTTTCTCCAAAACATCTACCTTCTTGCCTCTTTCTGTATCCAGCCACTCCCTCGGGATAGCTGCCTTTGTTTCTACGGCAAGAATCGCTTGAGCCCTTGAAAGTGAGCACATGCGCACACATCTTTCTACTTGGAAGCCGTTTCCTGGCGTCAATAACCTTCGTGCTGCAGTGGGACTCCTTTTAACAGCTCTGACTTCCTCAGACATCACAACAGGACAGCGGTAGCTGAAAACAATAGCCGGCAAGGGAACTGAGAAACTGGAAACTGGGTTCTACGAACTGGAAAACTTTGAGTAAAGCTTGCTCAGAACACTGTCTTTAAGCCAACAAATGTTGCCAAGGTCCAGGTGAAGGCAGCCTTCCACTAGCCACAGACACAACCAAATCAGATGGGGCTTGCTTCTCTTCTAACTGGAGTGCTGGCAGCCAGACTGGGTCGTTTTCTCCACAGAAGATTCGTCTCCCCAGACAGTGAGCTAATGCTTGGCACTGGCAAACTCCATTAAAAAAAGGCATTTAACTCCAAGCTTTGAGGAAGAAATGACTACATGGAATATGCACACAGAGTTAAAGCAAGCCAAGTTGTAAAAATTCTAAAGAAAAAGAATAAAAATGATGTGAAGCACACAGTCACTACATTAGAGCCTACTTGTGAACACAGAACAAAGAAGCAATGCTGAAAGTGTCAACTTCCCCAAAAGAGCCAAATTCCAGATGACATTTTGTTGGTAAAGAGATAATTCTGTGGAATTATAAGCAGAGCTGCTGAAAGCATGTGGTGAGTCCTCCTTTCCTATACAATGTCACTTCTGAATAATGTCTGGTATTTCTACAGTTTAAAATAGGGAAATGTTTTCCCATTTTTAAATTTCTAGAATGTATTTTTAAAATAGGTATTATATTAACATGGTTCAAACATTTTTATTTTTTAAAGATTTTATTTATTTTTTAGAGAGGCAAAGGGAGAGAGAAAGAGAGAGAGAGAAACATCAATGTGCGATTGCCTCTAATGTGGTCCCCACTGGGGACCTGGCCCACAACCCAGGCATGTGCCCTGACTGGGAATCGAACCTGCGACCCTTTGGTTCGCACCCTGAGCTCAATCCACTGAGCTATGCCAGCCAGGGCATTTTTAAAAGATTTTATATCATTTATTTTTAGAGAGATGGGAAGGGAGAAAGAGAGGGAAAGAAACATGAGAGAGAAACATTGATTTGGCCCCACCCTGACTGGGACCAAACCCACAACCCAGGTGTGTGCCCTGACCAGGAACTGAATTGGTGACTTTTCGATTTGTGCAGACGCGCAACCTGAGCCACACTGGTCAGAGCAGTTCAAAGATTGTTTTTAAATGAAATATAACCCAATTAAAAAATGGGCAAAGGACCCGAATAGACACATTTCTAAGGAGGACATACAGATGGCCCATAGACATATGAAAAAGAGATCAGCATCTGTGGGGGAGCTTTGCCCAGCAGAGCCCCCTGGCTGTTGCAGATGAGAATAAGTCTACCAAGACATGGTCTCCCTGCTGTTGAGTCATGTGAGTTCTGTACGTATTTTGGAGATCAAACCCTTGTCTGAGGTATCATTGGCAAATATGCTTTCATTGTCTTTTTTTTAAATCCTCAGCTAAGGACATTTTTTTCATTGCTTTTTAGAGAAAGAGGAAGGGAGAGACAGAAACATTGATGCAAGAGTGAAGCATCAATTAGTTGCCTCTGAGCTGGGGATTATATGTGCCCAGACTAGGGATCAAATGCACCCAATCCAGGGATCAAACCCACAACCTAGGTACATGCCCTGACCAGGAATTGAACCCAAAGCTCTTCAGTTATGGGATGATGCTCCAACCAACCTAGCCACACCTGCCAAGGCTCATTGTTCTTTTTTTTTTTTTTTTAAAGATTTTTATTTATTTATTTTTAGAGAGAGGGGAAAGGAGGGAGACAGAGAGGGAGAGAAACAGCAATGTATGGTTGCCTCTCACATGGCCCTCACTGGGGACCTGGCCTGCAACCCAGGCATGTGCCCCAACTGGGAATCGAACCGGGATCCTCTGGTTCCCAGCCCGCGCTCAATCCACTGAGCTACACCAGCCGGGCTCATTGTTCTTTTTTATAGAAATGAAGTGTTATAATGCTGTCCTGCATTTTGCTTTTTTTGCACTTGTATTAAGAAACAGAACTTTGAAGATATATTTACGTAAAGCAAAATTAAATGTTTAGTGACCTTTGGACACAGCATATCCCACTTCTAAATCTATCTGAAAGATACACTGGCAAACATAAAAAATATTTTATGTAGGTTACTCACAGTGCCTTTCCAAAGGAAAGAGTGAAATGTCCACCAACAACTATTAAGAATAGTTATGCTAGGGGAAGGAGAAAACAGAGGGGAGAATGTAGGACGGAAGACCTTTCTAAATGTATCATTTTTCTTCTTCTTACCAAAGAACTGGAAACAAAATGAAACAAAATTAACTGTGTAGATCTGGAGCAATAAAAAAGAGGAACTATTTCAAGTGATTTTAAAATACTCACAATCCTTAGACTAGGGTTTCTCAACCACAGCACTGTTGATGTTTTGGGCCAGATGACTCTTTGTTGTGGGGGGCGGCCCTGTGCATCATCGGGCATTTAGTACCCAAGGATCAGGTGAGCTTCCTTGGCTGGCAACACTTTGAACATACTGTTACACTTCGTTGCTGGTAGAATTAAGTGCTGGGTGTGCCAACTCCACTGGAGAGTTGTAAAACGTAGGAGGAGGGGGCACACTGTGGCACATGGAGCTACATGGGGAAGCACAGGGAGCAAGGAGGAAACGTGGGCAAGAGCCATTAATGTGAAGGGGAAGGAAGGGGGAGTCCAGGTTGAGATTAACTTGTTTGACTAGTTTCTGTGCCTTGAGGTACAGAAGCTGTTCCTAATATTCTGGTACCTGGCCCTGGGGTGATTAGGGCAGGTGGAAGGTGGCCCAGGGTGTGAAACCCCGGAAAGGAGATGGTTGGAGTATGGGCTCCGTTTGGTTCGTTTGCATATACAAGTGCGTTCACAGGTGAGTCATTTACAGTCTCTAGGGATGGGTTAGTCCTGGGAGGGGTAGTCTCTCCCTGGCTGGAAAGGACGCTGGTGTCAAAAGCATCAGAAACACATGGTTAACACAGAGAAGACAACTAGAAACTTGTACCTGCTTTCTCCAGGACTTCGCCCATGTATCTTCCCCTTTTGCTGACTTTAATTCTTTCACTGTAATAAATGGTAATTATTACAGCTTTTCTGAATCCTGTGAGCCTGTCTAGTGAATCACAGAGCCTGCTCATAGTCTTAGAGACTCCGACACAGCTGCTAAAACCATTAGGTGAAAGGGCGATGGGGAACTTCATAATGGGATAGATCAGGCTGATACCATCGCTTAGCAATGGAAAGTGGGGCAACCAGATGTTCTGTTCTTCTTGACACGATGGAACAGAAGTATGCAGAATCACCTAAGAAGTATTCATGTCAAATGAACTGAATCTAAATACAAATCTAATCAGGCCTCTCCAAATAATCGCAAATTTATAAGAAATATGGGGAACTAAGGAACCTGTTATCAACACTGGAGGAAATATACAGCTAAACCCAGGATGGGGGAGATTCCACAGAACAAATGACATATTTATTCAACACATTAAAGGAGAGTGAACTGCTACAGATTTAATGGGACAAAAGATAAATCTTTCAAATGCATTGCATGGACTGTGTTTGGATCCTAATTTAAACAAATCAATAGTCAAGACATTAAAAACATTTTTTTTGATGGATGGAATGGAATAAAGTTTCCATTCTAGACATCATTTCTAGCCCATCTTAAGAGTGTTTTTTTCCATTGCTCAAAGCATTCTTTTATGGAAGAACTTTCTACTAATCTTGTCATGGGGAAACCCAAGCATTGCATTCTTAGAAACATCTCATCAACTGCTCTCCCCACTCCTCCTCAAGCGAGAGAATTGGGAGAGAACCTGGTCTGGTGAAACATCCTACCTAAATGTTGATTCTTCCTTAGCAATACCAGAAAGGAGTGTGTACAAGCTGTTTTAGGGTCATTGAAACCAACACCTTATGATTTCGAGGACTGTGTAGATCTGCCAGTCAGGCAGTGAGCAAATATTTGTTGAGTACCTTCTATGTGTGTATGTTGTGCTAGAAGTAGTGATGCATAATGAATACATAGAATAACATACAGAGCCCAGAAATAAATCCTCACTTATATGGTCAATTAATCTATGACAAAGGAGGCAAGGATGTACAATGGGGTGAAGACAGTCTCTTCAATAACTGGTGTTGTCAAAACTGAACAGATACATTAAAAAAATTAAATTAGACCATGTTCTTACACCATATACAAAAAAAAAATTAAAAATGGATTAAAGACTTAAATGTTAGACCTGAAACCATAAAACCCCTAGAAGAAAACATAGTGGTAAACTCTTAGATGTTGCAATATCTTTTTGGATATATTTTGCCAAACAAGGAAGCAAAAGAAAAAATAAGCAAATGAGACTACAACAAACTAAAATGTTTTGCACAGTGAAGGAAACTACCAACAAAATAAAAAGACAACTGAATTGTATCCACAAGGATACATTGGATAGGGGTTAATATCCAGAATATATAAAGGACTCATACAACATCAAAAACAAACTGGCTAAAACATGGTCAGGAGACCTGAATAGACATTTCTCCCAAGAAGACATACAGATGGTCCACAGATGTATGAAAAGATGCTTAATGTCACTAATCAACAGGGAAATGAAAATTAAAACTCACCCCCGTCAGAATGGCTATCACCAATAAATCAGCAAATAGCAAGTGTTGGCAAGGATGTGAAGAAAAGGGAACACTTGTACACTGTTGGTGAGATTGTAAACTGGTGAAGCCACTATGAAAAGTAGCATGTAGATTACTCAAAAAAATAAAAATAGAGCTGCTATATGATCCAGCAATTCCACTTCTGGTTATTTATCTGGGTAGTGAACAAAAACACTAATTTGAAAAGATATATCCACCCCTCTGTTCACTGCAGCACTACTAGTAATAGCTAAGATATGCAATCAACCATAAATAGGTGAATGGATAAAAAAGATACACACACACACAGAGGAATATTTTTCAGTCATGAAAAAGAACGAAATCATCCCATTTGTGACAACATGGATGCACCTAGAGGATATTATGCTGAGTGAAAAAATTCAGACACAGAAAGACAAATACTGTATGATCTCACTTAAATGTGGAATCTACAAAAAACAAAATAAACAAACAGAAAAACAAAACAGAAACAGCCCCATATAGAGAACAGGCTGATGTTTGCCAAAAGGGAGAGGGTGCAGGGATGGGAATAAAAAAAATTAAAGGCTGTGATGGGCATCAAATTAATAATATATGTTAACTGACAAATATATTTTTTGATGACCTACTACATACCTAGAGCTGTTTTAGGCATGCAGATAAACTATAAATAAGACAAAGTTCCCACCCTCAAGAAGCTTCTTGTCAGAAGACATTTTTGAAACAATAGAGGAAAACTGAACATAAAATGCATATTGGATATTAAAAAAATATTTTTATTTTGGGGGAGTGAAATATGATTGTTAGGGTTTGCTTTAAAATGCTCTGAGAAAAAAATTGAAGGGGAGATGAGGCATAGATCAGAAAACAGCATAAAGCTGATGGTAGTCTGGGTGATGGGTACATACAGGTCCACTATTTTTAGTGTCTATTAAAAAATTTCTATTACAAGTTTTTTTTTTAAAGATTTATTTTTAGAAAGAGAGGGGAAGAGAAGGAAAAAGAGAGGGAGAGAAACATCAATGTGTGGTTGCCCCTAGCTTGCCCCCAATTGGGGACCTGGCCTGCAACCTAGTCATGTGCCTTGACTAGGAATCAAACCGGTGACCCTTTGGTTTGCAGACTGGCATTCAATCCACTGAGCCAAACCAGCCAGGGCTACAAGTTTTTTTTTTTTAAGTATTTAAAAATTAGAAGTAGTTGCCAGTAAAAGCCCATGATCTAATTGAACATATGAAGTTTTAAAACCTACCAATATTGCAGAGATGTGATTTTAAGGCACAGGTAAGATTCTAAACTTAGAGTTCAAAAAATTAAAGTAAAATTAAAATGTAGAAATTTCATGTCTAATCACCACTCTCAGCTCTTGATAAAACAGGCAGAGCCCACGGTGAAGCTGTCTTTCATCTCTAGCTTTCAGGATTTTCCCAGCCTCTGCTCTAAAGTCTAAATTTAGGGGTTTATATTTAGATTGTTTTGGTGCAAATTTGACAAACTTACCATAAAATTTAGGAATAAAAATTACCCCCTCACATTCTCCTATTAATCTTTATTCTTTGAAATAGAATCTCATAATAGAAAGATGCATAATCTTTTGTGGATAAAAGTTCTTGCCAGTCCAGGTATCCTAACTGCTATTACAACATGGGATTTGGGGGCAGGCAAAGGATCTCTCTGCTCAAAGCAGCATGTCAGAGTCTGGCCTTCAGGTGTTTTTACCTTTCTTTCCTGCTATATAACAGGATTTCTTATGGAAAAAAAAAATCAAGGATAACTTGTTATGACAAATGTATTACTTCTGTAATTTTATTTTATTAATGATGTTTTTAGATTTTATTTATTTTTAGAGAGAGGGGAAGGGAGAGAGAAAGAGAGGGAAGGAAGCATTGATGTGTGAGAGAAATATCCATTGACTGCCTCTCACACGCCCCCTATCTGGGGACCTGGCCTGCAATGCAGGCATGTGCCCTGACTGGGTACCAGTGACCCTTTGGTTTGCAGGCACGCACTCAATCCACTGAGCCACACCAGCCAGGGCACTTCTGTAATTTAAAAAAAATGTAACAACACACATAAACTTGTATGTGAATGTTCACAGCAGTACTATGCACAATAGCCAAAAAGTGAAACAAATGTCCAACAACTAGTGATTGGATAAACGAAATGTGATATACACATACAACTGAATATTATTTTTTATTTCATAGTACCAATTCACGTTACAACATCATGAATCACAAAACATTATGTTAAGTGAAAGAAGCCAGTCACAAAAGGTCACATATTGTATGATTCCATTATGTGAATACTCAGAACAGGCAAATCTAGAGACAGAAAGTGGACTACTGCTTGCCCTGGGGCTAAAGGGCTTGAGGGGGAATAAGAAGTTTCTGCTAGTGAGCATAGCACAGAGTTGAATAGTGTCCCCCGCATTTAGAATAAAAAGGTTTAAAAATTGCTTGTGGTGATGTTTGCACAACTTTTTGGATATACCAAAACCACCAAAATGTATACTTTAAGTGGGTTAATTTTATGGTATGTGAATTATAATTCAATAAAGCTTTTTATTAAAACATATTTAAAGCTATAAAGAAATGCTGAAAAACTGACAAGGGCCTTGAGTAATCTCAACACGGAGAGTTTCTATTGTCAGGCAATAATTTAAGGTGGGAAGGGGTGAAGAGTTAATTAGATTTTAAACAGGCTTGATTGCTAGGTCTGTTGCTGATTTACTCTATGGACTTTTGGCCTTTTAGACAGAACACTTTCCATTGAAAGTCACAGAATCATCTCAAAAGGTCTTACTCAAAACAGTAGGAATTTATCTCCTATAACTGAAGTCCAGGGTGGGCACTGGCTTCAGGCATCTGTTTCATTCGTTGTTGCCTTCATTCTAAAGCTGGCTGTCTCTATGTGGTAGGCAGAGCTCCAGGAATATGTGACCCTCCCAGCTCCTGATACAAGAGGAGAGAGAATCTTTCCTGATAGCTCTTGCAGTAGTTCCAGGACTGTCTGTCCGGGGCTTGAGAGCTCACATTCCTGGAGCCAGGAATAAGGTTAGCTTCAACCAAGTCTCCTGGTCGCACGGTTTCCCATTGAGCAGGATGGGGTGGCTCTCCGAAAGAAGAAAGACTGGGTATACAAAATGTACGTCCACAAGGCCAGGTAAAGCTCTAGAACTTGCGGAGATTTAAACATCATTTCAGCCCAAGATATACTTGCTGAATTAATGTAGGAACACACAAAACAGAGCATCACTTTTAAAGTATCATATTTCAAATTCTTATTCCATAATTTTGAGAAGTAATAAAACACAAGTTAGGACAGATGCCAAGGTCATTAGTGAGATGACATTTTAGCAGAGAGCTACTTCAATCAAGTATGGATTGTTCCATGTTCCGAAATTCCATCCCTCTTACAAAAGAGAGATATGTTGCTCTGGTAGGTGGTAGACTTTTCATCCTGATTCAGCCACAAGAAAAGCTAATGCTTGTCCAGCACAAAGGAAGAAAGTGGTCTAGCAGGAAAGGCTGGAAAACACCTTGCTACCAGTAAGCTCTCTGCAAACCTTCCCTTCTCATTTAAACTGGTGATAATCTGGTGGATTTCTGATCCAGGATCCAAATGCATGCTTCCGGAGTGTGCTCCAGGCTTCCTGGTAGGCAGATGCAGCCTCCTTGTATTCTTGATATGTCTCTAGCTTCTGTACCCTGATGCACACAACACCACCAAGCAGTTTCTCATTTAACAGCTCACCAACATAGCCAACAAGACACTTGAGCAATCGACTAGACAGATTCATTAAAAGAGACTTAGGAACAGGAGAATTTTGGCATGCTTGCTTTCCTAGAAAGACTCTATCTCCTTTGTAGGGAATTCACTACAAAATAACATGGATTAAAACAGGCAAGAATGAAAAGAATGCTAGTTTTATCTGGTCCTGCTGAAATCAGATAAAACAAAAATAACTATCAATTTTTTGGGTTGAAAGTTTTCTAAGTGTGTATAACAATTTCCTCCAGAGGATACAGCCACTGGAAACTCCTTGGCTGCATTTTCCCTCATAAAGCAAAGCACTTTCCATTTCATCCACACTCTCCTCCTACCCACCGACAGCCAACGCCCCTCCCAATCCCTTCGCTCTGACTGCTAAAAATGCCTGATACGTTGAGTAATATTTGTAACCCTTATATCTAGTTTTAAAAGATTTTCATTGTGACAAAGACTCTTCTCTTTTGACCAAACTTGAGTCAAACTCCTCCCAGCTCTCTTCTCCACTTCGACCTTGAGCTGTCCTTGTATCTTATAGTTGAAGAAACTGATACTCATGTCTTATTGATCCAATTTTATCCTGCTTCTTAGCTCACTTCAGCAAAGTTGCTATTTGCAGCAAAAATTGATTTCAGTTGTTTGATCAATTTTCTACAGCTTTTTGTTGGTTAATGGGTGGGACCTATACATATGACAATGTTACACTTTGCCTGAGCCCCAAGTTCCTAAAAAACAGCTATGGATAAGGAATCTCCCTGCCACCCTTCTGTGTTCTGGGACATGGCTGACTGCAAAGAACTGCCCTTCTCCATGACTTAAGTAAGACTCTTGGATGCTCCTACAGTTCCTTCACCTATCACAAGGCCAGACACAGACCCTCCAAATTCCCATTCTTTGTCCCATAACGATTAGCTGAATCCACTGACCAATCTTGACCAAATACCTGCTAACTTGACCAAGTATCAGGTGTACTTCTCTCCTTATCCCAGGCCCCAGATCTCTGATCCAGCCTCAACATGAGCCAGCCTCAGAATGTGTAACAACCCCTGAACAGCCCCTCCTGAGGATTGACTAACAGCAAGAAAAGGCATTTTCCTATTGGTTCAATTGTCCTATCATACCACCTGCTCATCCCATTCCCCCATTCTAGGTGCTGTTCACCCTTGTTTACCTCTCTGTGTAAAAGAAAACCCCTTTCCCTTTGCCCTTTGAGAAGCTTGTAAAGCTCATGATTGGAGTGTTCTTGCTATTGCATTAGTCCTCTTACCGTAACAGACACCTTCTCTTACTACAATAATACTTTCAAGCGAAGTCCCTGCTTATCTAAGTCCAGATTTGTTTTTAATACACAGAATGTACAGAAACCCACCCAGTTCCAGTTCGATCCATTTTTCTGGACAAGAAACAAGCAAACCAAACACAAATGACTGGAGGGCATTGATACAAACCACAGTATGTACGATGGTGATAACAGTGGCTAGCCTCTTCATATAGTAGTTCCTGGATACTCCTCTGCTTCCCTACCGTGTATAATAAAGATTTTGGCTGGTCTTTGTTGCCAGTTCCTGGGAGGGAACCTCTACACCCTTAGAATTTCCCAGGGGATAGGACTGTCTTTGTTGTTTATGGTGGACCCCTCAGATCACACCTAAGTTCATGTTAAACGAGGTGACTCATGGTGAGCCCTGGAGAGTTGCAGGATGGGGCTGGCCATGCCAGAAAGACCAACCACGAGACTGGAGACTTGGAGCACTGAGCCTCCTAATAGCACTATAACCTCATGGGGTGGGAGGGGGAGATAAGATTGAGTTCAGTCACATCATGTGAACTACAATTTGATCAATCATTCTTATTAATTACCCCTCCACCCCCCCAAAAAAAACCTCTGAAGCTCAAGTCAGCTTTCTAGTTGGTGCTGAAAGGGTAAAGCACCCTGAAGACATGGTAACTCTGAGTTCGGGACCTTCCCAGACCTCATCCTATCTGTTCCTTCTTTTAGTTGGTCCTCACTTGTACTCTTTACAGTCAAAGGTAATTGTAACTACAGCTACTTTCCTGAATTCTATCAGTTTTTCTAGTGAATTGCTGAACCTGAGTAGGTAGTGGAAATCCCAAGTTTGTGGTCAATTGGTCAGAAGTGTGAGTGGCTGAGAGCCCCCAAGCTTGTGGCTAGCATCTGAAATGAGGGCGGTTTGTAAGGACTGTGCCCTCTACCCTGTAAAATTTGGCCCAACTCTGGGTAGTTAAGTGTCTGAATTGTACCCACCCACCTGAAGTGGTTTTACAGTTCTCTGCCTTCCTGTTTGGAGAGTGATTTCAATCATGGAGTTGCAGTTTACAACCAGTGATGTGAACAAAAGAAAAAGAGACTTGAGCCCTGGCTGGAGTGGCTCAGTGGATTGAGCATCAGCCTGTGAACTGAAAGGTCACCGGTTTGACTCGTGGTCAGGATACATGCCTGAGTTTCGGGCCAGGTCCCCATCTGGGAGCATATGAAAGGCAACTGATGGATGCTTCTCTACCTCTCTTCCTCACTCCCTTCCCCACTCTCTAAAAATAAATAATAAATAAAATCTTCAAGGAAAAAGAAAAAGAGACTTGACATTCCTAACTATATTGCTCTCCAAGCACTGCAATTTCCACAATGCTTTCCATCTGCAGGTAAAATGGAAGGAGGGCCTGGAATGGTCCTAGACCCAATTCCACCCTCAGTCTCCTGTGACTCTGTACCACTGAACTACCTGTCCTCCACACCTCAGATCATACACGTATCTGCAAGCAGAGCCATGGGGAGGGAAGAGCGCGTGGTCAGTGATAAGTGCCCACTGGCCTACTGAAACACCATTCCTGCTGAAGCTTCCTGCTACTCATAAGCCAGAAATAAACCAGAAGTCTTCCTAAGTACGAAAAAACATAGGTCAATAGCATCACCTGAGGGAGTCTGGCCACTTGTCCTCTGAAATATTGCTTAGCAGCTTCTGGAATGATCTAAAGAGTTCCACTTTGCTGATTCGAGATCTGTTTGGAAAAAGACAAAGAGGATTTATTAAGTGTTTGCTATGTACCAGATCCCTATCAAAGTTACCAAGCTTCAAATGGTATTGGATGTGTCTGAGCCTTCATTTTCACCTGGTAAGGAGAATTGGTAAGGAGAAAATCTAGACCCAAGGGTCTGATTAGGTCAAGGCAAAAAAAGGAATCTCATCTTAAGAAATGTCATTAGGGGACTTCTGGCCAAGATGGAAGTATAGGTAGACACACTGTGCCTCTTCGCACAACCAAAAGAGAGAAAACAACAATTTAAAAACAAAAAGACAACCAGATCTGACAGAAAATCGAACTGTATGGAAGTCCCACAACCAAGAAGTTAAAGAAGACACGTTCATCCAGACCAGTAGGCAGGGCGGAGCCGGGCGAAGAGCGTGCAGCGAGACAGCAGTTTGTGGAGTGGTGGGGGCAACTCTGCAGCTGCCCAAAAGAGGCCCGAGGCTGGCGCATTAGGAAAAACCCGTACCTGGCTGACCTGGACCCAGGGGGCTGCTGGACCAGGCGGTCCCTCATATGTACACAGATAGACCGGGAGAAAAAGCTGGGGAGCGGAGCAGACGGCGAAACCCACCATCACAGGGGATAAAAAGCCTCAAACCACCGATTCAAAACACCTGTGGGGGGTGGGGGGGTGAGGCAGTGGTGGGAAGAACTTCCGGCCTCACAGGAGAGTTCATTGGAGAGACCCACAGGGACTTAGATCTGCACAGGCCCACCCATCCGGGAACCTTCGTGGAGGGGCCCAATTTGCCTGTGGGTGTCAGGTGAGGTGACTGGGAGCTGGCGGAGAGCAGAGCAAATGCCATTGTTCTCTCAGGCCCCGCCCCCACAGACAGCATCACAACACAACAACGTGGGTTACGCTGCCCTGGTGAACACCTAAGGCTCTGCCCCTTAAAGTAACAGGCGCACCAAGGAAAAAACAGCCCAAATGAAAGAACAGATCAAAGCTCCGGAAAAAATACAACTAAGTGACAAAGAGATAGCCAGCCTATCAGATGCACAGTTCAAAACGCTGGTAATCAAAATATTCACAGAATTGGACAAAAGTTGGTTGCAAATTAGACAAAAATATAAAGAATATACTAAGAGAAATGAGGGGAAATGTACAGGGAACCAATAGTGATGGGAAGGAAACTGGGACTCAAAGCAATGGTGTGGACCGGAAGGAAGAGAAAAACATTCAACCACAAAGTAATGAAGAAACAAGAATTCAAAAAAATGAGGAGAGGCTTAGGAACCTCTGGGACATCTATAAACATCCCAACATCCGGGTCATAGGGGTGCCAGAAGAAGAGGAAGACCAAGGGATTGAAAACTTATTTGTATAAATAATGAAAGAGAACTTCCCCAATCTGGCAAAGGAAATAGACTTCCAGGAAGTCCAGGAAGCTCAGAGAGTCCCAAAGAAGTTGGACCCAAAGAAGAACACACCAAGACACATCCTAATTACATTACCCAAGATTAAAAATAAGGAGAGTATCCTAGAAGCAGCAAGAGAAAAGGAGACGATCACCTACAAAGGAGTTCCCATAAGACTGTCAGCTGATTTCTCAAAAGAGACCTTACAGGCAAGAAGGGGCTGGAAAGAAGTATACCAAGTCATGAAAGGCAAGGACCTACATCCAAGATTACTCTATCCAGCAAAACTTTCATTTAGAATGGAAGGGCAGATAAAGTGCTTCCCAGATAAGGTCAGGTTCAAGGAGTTCATCATCACCCAGCCTTTATTGTATGAAATGTTAAAGGGATTTATATAAGTCATGGAGGGATATCAACAGGGGAGTGGGAGAGAGGAGGAGAAAGTACAGAGAATAAGTAGCATAAATGGTAGGTAGAAAACAGACAGGGGGAGGTAGAGAATAGTATGGGAAATGTGGAAGCCAGGGAAATTATGTATATGACCCATGGACAAAAACTAAAGGGCGGGGAATTGCGGGGGGAAATAGAGGGGGGGAAATGGGACAACTGTAATAGCATAATCAATAAAATAAATTTAAGAAAAATGTCATTAGGCCCTGGCTGGTGTGGCTCAGTGGATTGAGTGCTGGCCTGTGAACCAAAGGGTCACTGGTTCAATTCCCAGTCAGGGCACATGCCTGGGTTGTGGGCCAGGTCTCCAGTAGGGGTGCTAGAGAGGCAACCACACATTGATGTTTCTATCTCACCCTTCCCCTCTCTAATAAAGAAAGAAAGAAAGAAAGAAAGAAAGAAAGAAATATGATCTTTTAAAAAAATGTCATCAGCATGAAATCATCAGGGTGACAGGTTCAAATGGTATAAAGGCAGAAGTGAAATGACTAAATTACACCCAGGATACCTATCAGCCATGTTGGCTACCTCCTTTCAAGGGAGCTGGCCCCTTGAGTAATACTACTTACAAGAAATTGAAAGTTTTGTTTTGGAAACGTGAATGCTTCTACCTGTTTGAAGTCTACTTTGATGAGCTACCTGAGGCAGAATCTCCAGATTCTCCCTTTGGGCATTAAGGGCTTTTGAAGGTCAACCTATTGCTTCAAACATCAAGCTTCACAGAAGTCACAGTTTGGAACAGGGAAGGAAGTGAGTGTGGATTCCTTACCAGCCCGCCTGGGCCTTCTTGGTTTGGCCCATCCAGGTTGGCTGTGGCCTGGTTTATATGTGCCTCCTTCCTTCCCTCATATACACAATTCATGAGCTGGTCTAGAAGTTGGGAACTGTTGTGTGTGCCCACAATGTGTAGTCTCATGTTTACACAACATACCCTTCACTGTCTTCACAAACTGTACCATCAGCTTGGATACAGTGGCCATACTGGTACCTATGATACAAAGGATTGCAGAGTCTGTCAAGAAACTTTCCTGGCAGAGGCCTGGCCTACTGAAGGAATCACTGCTTAAAGCAGAACCCTAAGTTCTCACAGGCTGCTCTTTCTAGGCCTGAACTATGGTAAGTGGCTGTTTGCACTCAGGAACATAAAGCTGCTTTAACATTAAAAAACCTCCAAAGCCAAAAAAACTAATGGAACTCATTAACAGATTAAAGGAAAAAAGTAATATAACTCTGGAAAATGTATTGAGAAAAATCATTTGTTAGAATTCAACATCAAATGATTTAAGAGTTTTTACAAACGAGGACTAAGTAAGGTATTTACATTCATAGAGGGTATCTATAAAAACCTACAGCAAAGATATGTCCTCAAAATCACGAATAAGACAAAGGTCTTGCTATTATTGCTTTTATCCAACATTATACAGAAGATTCTGGCCAGTAAGACAAGAAATAAAAGGAATAAAGATTGAAAAGCAAACACCAAAGCCATTATTTACAGATGAGTATAGTACTGTCAGGTCTAGCCAGCAGAGTAAGTCAAGAAATGAATGAAATGGAGGATTAGAAAGAAAATGCTACTTGCAAAAGAATTCCCATATACATCAGCAGAATAATAAGCACTAGCCAAGTAGCTGGATACAAACACTGGCTGCAGCAGAGAGAAACAAAAACTGGTTGCCACAGCAATGCTCAGAAAATGAAACAAAAATTACTTAAAATAGCATTGATAGTAGCCAACCTGTGAGATGTTGATTCTTGCCTTCTGGAATTCATGCCTCTGTGCAGTCCCCCTGTGCCCCCACACTGAATCGGGCTGACCTGTATAGCCATTGGGAGGTTGCAGGTGCAGTGTGACTTCCGAGGCTAGGTCATAAAAGACACTGTGGCTACTGCCTTGCTCTCTTGGATCACTGGTTCTGGGTAAAGCCAGACACTGTGTTGTGAAGATGAACACTGGTAGCCTTATGGAGAGATCCAATTTGGGAGGAACTGAGGCCTCCTGCAGACAGCCAGCACTGACCTGTCAGCAACGTGAGTGAGCCATTTCAGAACTGGATCCTCCAGACACGGTCAAGCCTTCAGGTGACTGCAGCCCTGGCTGACATAATGGCCTGTAACCTCATGAGGCCCTGAGCCAGAATTATCCAGCTAAGCTTTTCCCAAATTCCTGATGCACAGAAACTATGAAATAAATGTTAATTGTTATTTTAAGCCCCTAGGTTTTGGGGGATAACTTGTTATACAGCAAGAGATAACTAGTATAGCATTTAAGGAATAACTCTAACAAAGAATAGGAAAGATTTATATGAAGAAAAACAAAAACTTTACTGAAAAAAATATATACACACACACATATACCTTGGAAAGCTATACATGTATATGTCATTTTAAAATATTTTATTTATTTATTTTTAGAGAGAAGAAAGGTAGGGAGGAAGAGAGAGAGAAACATTGATGTGGAAGAGAAACATCAATTGGTTGCTTCTCATCTGCGTCCCAATCAGGGACCAACCCAGAACCCAGGCATGTGCCCTGACGAGGAATTGAACTGGTGACCTTTTCCTTTGTGGAATGATGCCCAACCAACTGAACCACATAGGTCAGGGCTGTAATTTTTTTAAACATTACACATTCACATTGATATTTTCAATCTAACATACTTAGATATACTTAAATTTATTTTTTAAATTTATACTTAAATTAATTTTTTATTTTATAATCCAGTGAGCCATATTGTAACTCTCTAGGTTGTTTGGTATCTGGAGAGGGAGGGGAAGATAATTTTTTACTTTAGGGCAAAGGAATTTGCCTATAAGAGGCAGAGTAAAATTAAGCTTCTTAAAAGTGAGGGTCCTCTGTTATCTCATTGTTGGTAAAACACACACACACAGGATTTATATAAAATCGTTCCTTTAGTGTTGCACTAGTATATTAAATGTCTCTAACACCCCAGTCTGAGTTTATATTCCTTGTAGTTCTAAAGAAGGTGATCTCTCAATGCCAGCACTCAGGAAAGAGCAATGAGAAAACCTGCTTTCTCCCCAGCAGCTGCTGGTCTTTAGAATAAAAGTAACTGACTCACAAATCATATGAAGCTTTATTTGACAAATGAAGGGAAAATCAATCTTAACAAGATATCTACTGCAAGCCCTGCACCATGTTAGAGGCTCTCTCATTCAATTCTCACAAAATTCCTGTGCAGGAGGAACTCTTAGTTACCCTTGCTTTACTGCTGGGGAAACAGAGGCTCAGAGAGGTAATTTTCCCAGGTTCACATATCCAGAGAGAAAGGTAACCAGAAACTACAAAGTGTCTACTCTTTCCACCATATACTTCCTCCCTGTATGGAGTGTGCCTTCTAAATGGAGCGGCATCCATAATGTGTGAGACCGCAGATCATCTACTCTAACATCTTTGTTTTACAGATACGAACAGGCTGAAGCCCAGAGAGCAACCGGACTTGTTCAAAGTCACCTGGATATCTGGAGACAGAGCAAGGGCGAGAACTGGAGGCACTCCCAATCACACAGAGAGCAATGACGTATTGGGAGAAGCTGGAGAACAATACTATGGGAATTTAAAGAAAAGATGGTAATTTTGAGCCAGAAGGCAGCAGGTGGCTGAGCTGAGTTTTTAAAGTGAAAGAGGGTGTGGATTCATAGTGAAGAAGAGCATTTTAGACTTAAGCAAAGCAGCAAACTGAAACCACAATAGGGTGGGTAAGGCCTGTGTGAGTTGCTCTAGCCTGTCAACACAGCTCAGCAGGAAACATGTGGTTCCAGTCCCTGTCCCTTGTGACCTGCTCTGCTCACACAGCCTCGGTCCCCTGAGAGGTTCTAACCGTGTTGTGAAGCCAGGAAGGCACATGGGGAAAAGTGTCCAAAAGTCTCTACCCACAACAGTTTTATAAATATTGCTCAAGTCAATATGCTCGGCCACCAGGAGATAGGCCAAGCGTGCCATTTAGGCTGTTTGAAAGCTGGTTAATGGCTACAAAGAACAAACCTTTTTTTAATTTTAAAGTCTAATAAGATATAAGTTGTTGCTTGTGTTGAATCAGGCAAATAAGCATGTCCAAAAAACCCACCTGTGAAATTTAATTATAACTCTATAAAGGCATAATACAAAAAAATAGGAAATCAACTTAGAGTGAAAAAGACTACCTGTAAATTGTGGGAGTCCTACAAGAGTCACTCAGCACAGCTCAACCCGGCCTGAGATGAAAATGCCTTTGGTGGAGAGGCCACTCCCCCACAGCCCCTCCCACCCCCGGGCTATTGCAGAACACCTGTGGCTCCGTAGGAGGGAAAACCAGGGTAGGTGAGACCAGCTGAGCATTTAGCAAAAGAGGAATGAGTACGATAGATGCATGAACCTCCAAACACACAACAAGAAAAACTGTGTCATGTCCAGCAGCTCTTAAGCTCTGCACTTCAGCAAAGGCCAATTTGAAGACACAAGGACCTATTCCCATCGCGCCTTTTTGCCAGTGCAATCACCATGGAGCTTTACAAGTGATTCTTGGGTTCCAACCTTGACCTACTAAACCAGAATCCTAGTGGAAAAGCCCAAGAAAGTGTTCTTTTCAAAATCTCCCAGGGGAAAGTATAGTGTTTCCAAAAAATAGTGCTGGGACAACTGGATGCCAAAGAATGAAGTCAGGCCCCATCTCACACCTTATAGAAAAAGTAACTCAAAATGGATCAGTCAAAACATAAGAGCTAAAACGTTAAAACTATTTGAAGAAAACACAGAGCAAATCTTTGGGACCTAGGATTAAGTTTCCTAGGACACCAAAAGCACAAATAGCAAGCAAAAAAAAAAAAGACATCAAAATTTTAAACTTTTAAAACACTCTCAAAAACTGAAAAGACAACCCACAGAGTTGGAGAAATATTTGTAAATGTATATCTAATAAAGGACTAGTGTCTAGAATGTAGAAAGAAATCTTGCAACTCAACCATAAAAAATAAATAAAACAAATTTTAAAATGGGCTAAGGCCCTGGCTGGGTAGGTCAGTTGGTTAGAGCGTCATCCCAATATGCCAAGGTTGTGGGTTCGATCTCCAGTCAGGGAACAAACAAGAAGCAACCAATGAATGCATAAATAACTGGAACAGCAAATTGATGTTCTTCTCTCTCTTTCTCTCAAATCAATAAATAAAATGTTTTAAAAATGGGCTAAGATCTGAATAGGTATTTCTCCAAAGAAGATATACAGATGGCTAGTAAGTATGTAAAAAGATACTCCACATCATTAGTTACAAGGAATATGCAAATCAAAACCACAGTGAGTTAGCACTTCACACCCATTAGAATGGCTTCAGTAAAAAACAACAGACAATAACAAGTATTGTAAATGATGCGGGATAACTGAAACTCTCATACGTTGCTGGGGGAAGTTTTAAAAAGGTGTTGCTGTTATGGAAAACAGTTTAGCATTTCCTCAAAAAGCAAAAGCCAAGGTTATCATATGACCTAGGAATCCCACTCTTAGGAATACACAAGAGAACTGAAAACGTGTCCTCTCCCTCCTGGGAGCACTCCCTTTCCCTTTACCCTCATCTTCCCCCACGGGCCTGCATCTCCTAAACTCTAAGGGATCAGACTCACAACCAGGGAACCAATGGACAGTGGCCACTCGTCCCAGGCTGACCCCCTGAACCTGTCTCCAAGGCCCCTTTTCTCTGACTTCCCAGTGAGCTGGCAGCAGCCCTGTCTTGGCTCCCTTCTTTCCCATAATATTTCTAGAGAGCCAAAGCACCCCACCTAGGCACTCTCCTGTTGCTTCTTCTATCCTAGGCCCTTCCTTGTTACAATATCCCTAGCTTTAATAAATGTATCCTCAAAATAAAAAGAAAATGTCCACTTCAAATCTTGTATACAAATGTTCATAGCAGCATTATTCATAACAGCCAAAAAATAAATAACCCAAACGTCCATCAATGGATGAACAGATAAACAAAAGGTAATATATCTGTACAATAGAATATTATTTAGCCATAAAACAGAATGAAGGACTGATAAATGCTACAACATGGATGAAGCTTGAAAACATGCTAAGTAATGAAGTTAGACATAAAAAGCCACATAATGTATATTCCATTTATATGATATGTCCAGAACAGATAAATCCATGGAGACAGAATATAAATTAGGGTTGCCAGGGGTGGGGAGAGGGAATGGGTGGGGAGCGACTGCTAATGGGTATAAGGGTTTCTTTGGGGATGATGAAAATGTTCTGGAATTAGTGGTGAGGTGTGAGGACACAGCCACCACCCCCCTGCCCCAGTACGCTGTACCTGGCCTGAAGGCTTCCGATTCCCTTCTTCGTTGTTCCCTGGGGAAAGCCGTTGGCAGTGACATCCAACGGCTGCTCAGGAACTGCACTCCAGCTGATGGCTATGAAAACATAAGATTCTAGAGTTAAAACTACTCAGTCTTAGTCAGGCCACATACCTGGGTTGCAAGCCAGGTCCCCAGTGAGGGCCATGTGAGAGGCAACCATACATTGCTGTTTCTCTCCCTCTCTTTCTCCCTCCCTTCCCCTCTCTCTAAAAATAAATAAATAAAATCTTAAAAAAAAAATTAAAAAAAAAAAGAAAAAAACAACTACTCAGTCTTCTGTAAGTTCCAGAGGTGTTTTAATAAAAGTATCCTGCCTTTGCAGACCCATGAGAGCTGGATAGAAAGTCAGAACGAGTCACTCTGACACAGAGTACAAGTGGTTTGTTCATAATTAATCATCATCATCATCATTGTAACAACAATCATTGAGCATTTATGAAACAGAATTTCGCATTTAATTCTCATAACAATCCTGATAAATAAATGATATTTTTATCTGGAGATGAATAAATTGAGGCTGAGAGACTAAGCAGGTTGCCCAAGGTCACAGAGAACATGAACTTGACAGAGTGTGGGTGTCTCCAAAGCCCAAACTATTGAGCATTTGGATGGTAAACTGCTACCCCAGCCCGGGAGGATGTAGCCCGCCCCAAGGCACTCCATGGTCTGGGGACAAGTTACTCCAGCGCAAGTGGAACCTGGATCCCTTACCTGCTCCGCAAGGAACAAGTCGGCCTGGGCTGTCCGCCCTTTTGGTCTGCACTGCACAGCGGCTCTGCTCAAAAAGTAAATCTGACTGCTGTATTTTCACTTCTTGAACACCGAAGCCTTTGGGTAAAACTGAGATATTCCGACACCTACATGTGAGGGGGAAATCATTCAGTTTAGGCACACTCATTGAGAAAGAGAATCTCCACGATTGTGGACCCCATCGCTGCCACTGTGTCTCGGTGGGAGGCAAAGACCTTAGGACGTGTGTGGATTTGTTCACTTATGGGGCGAGAAGTACAGGAGGGTGAGGGAGAATAGAATCTAAACCACGTGAAACTTATGGCTGGAGGAAGATCCCTTCCCTTCCCTCGGAAGTGGTAACTATTTGAGGCACCACCCCTCGGTGATTTCAGTAACACCAAACTCCATTCCTGATACCAGTTCTGAAAGATTTGAAAACCGTAAGAAGAAACATTAATTTGTTGGCATCTGCTTCCTAGGGAATCCTTCAAACATACCAGAAACCAAAGTTATCCTATAATATAAAACTTCATTTGTTTCTCTTGTATCTTTCACATAAACTTAGTGCCAACAAGACGTTGGTTTAGACCTGAGCAGACAGCAATTTAAAAGTCTCAGGGTAGGGAAAACATGGAAAATACAGAAAACATCTTGGGTAGAATGGTTAGGGTCACTTTTATTTTTTTAAAACATGTTTATTAGGATATAGTTTATATACCAAAAAATTTGCCCCTTTGAAGTATATAATTCAAAGTTTTTTTAGTATATTCACAGAATTGTGCAAGTATCACCACATTCTAAGTTTATAACATTTTCATCAGGCCAGTAAGAAACCCTGCACAATTTAGCAGTCATTCCCCATCCCTTTCTCCAGCCCCTGGCACACACGAATCTACTTTCTGTCTCTACAGATTGCCTATTTTGGACATTTCATTATGTGAAATCATATATCATGTGGCTCCTTTCACTTGCCATAAGGTTTTCAAGGTTTATCCATGCTGCAACATGTACCAGTCTTTCAGTTTTTGTGGCTGAGTAATATTCCACTGTATGGATATACCATCGTAATCCATTCACCAGCTGGTGGACATTTGGGTTGCTTCACTTTGGGGCTATTATGACGAATGCTGCTGTGAATGTTCATGTACAAGTTTTTATGTGGACACATGTTTTCATTTCTCTGGGGTATGTACCCAAAAGTGGAGTTAGTGGGCCATATCCTGGGGCTGCTTCCTGGAGTTGGCTTCAGGAGCGGTCATTTGACACAGGCTCAGAGGCTGCCCCTGGCCATGGCTGCATCCTGCCCGCAGTTACCACAGCATTCACTGGGTCTGGCTGCCTTCTTTAGGAAGACCACGCGTGAGTGGTCATCCTTTGTCACTTATCTTTTCAAAAATTAGCACTAGTGTTTGAAGGTTTTTAAAAAATTTAACAGCAATATTTGTACACTGTAGAAAAATTAGAAAACAGTAATCACAAAGAAGAAAAAACTACCCATAATACCACATCTCAGAGATAATAACATTAAAACCTTTGCATATATCCTCCTACAATTTTTCTATATGCATATACACTTGAAGACCAACATGAACTTATTTTATCTTCTAAATTGCCCTTTAGACTCATAGAGAGAATGGCAGCTATGGTGGTGGGTTAGGAGGTGGAGGGATTGAGCAAAAAGGAAAAAGGACTCATGGACAACAGTGTGGTGATTGCAAGGGAGAGGGGGTGTAACGGGATAAATGGTAGTAGAAAACATACAAGAAAAATAAAATAAAATGAATCGCTCTTTAAACAGGACGAGCGTCTTACCATATTAAATTTCTTCTATAGGAGTCTTAATAAAAATCACTTGATCTATTGCTGGCTATTTTAGTGGGTTCTTTTTTTAAAAATGACTACACACAAAGCTAAATGTTTGAGTCCTTCCTTAATTGTTTCTTTAGGGCAAATTCCTAGCAGTGGAACTGCTGGAACAAAATGCATGGATATTTCTAAGGCTCTTCGGACATACTCTCAGACTGCTCCTGGGAAAGACTGCTCCAGTGGAGCCCTCCCTCCCTGCCCTCTCACCTCCCAATCAGCGCTCTCTGCATGGCTTCCTGGCTGTATGGGCATTGCCCGATGACCACAGCTGACAGGTAGATGGGCTCTTCTAGGAAGTGCATCAGCAGTGACCCCTGGCATCCGAGGATGTTCCACCGTGCCAACTTGTCACTGCAGGACATGGAGCAAGTCCTGTCTCCCCGGCCTGGCTTCACTCGGAGCAGCCCCACCTGGTGGTACGCAGCACCAGGCTTTCCTGAGTCTCCAGCTTCCCCAGGCACACACTTAGCTCCAGTTCTATAAACATCCACCACTTTGGCACCACTGGGGGCCAGTCCTGTGGCCAGTTCCTCTGAGGTGAGATTAGAGCTGCTGACTTTTGGTGGGACTGGGCCACTTTCCTGATTGCCAAAACTCCGATGGTGAGCCTCACCGTTGGCAACTTTTCTGGCAGGAGTCCTGGGTTCAAGCCTCACTTTTTTGGCCACAGGACTGTCAGGGTCTTCACATTTCCTTTTATCTTCAGTAGCTTCCAGGTTACCACTGGCTTCTCCTGACGGGTTATGGGCCCAATCCCTACCGACAGGACGGCAAGGCTGATCTTCAAATTCGAGCATTGGAATGATGGAGGCATCCCCACCTACAGGAGAAGAAACTCCTTAAACCAGTGGTTCTCAGAAGTGAGACCAGCCACAGCACATCCCTTAAGAACTTGTTAGAAATGCAAATTCTTGGGACCCACACAAGACCCACTGCATCAGAAACTCTAGAGGTGGTATCCAGCAGTCTGTGTATTAATCAACTCTCCAGACTCTGATGCAAGCTCAAATTTGAGAACCACTTCTTTAAACAGAGTTTCATATGTCTACGGCCATACCACCCTGAACGCGCTTGGTCTCGTCTAAACAAAGTTTCCTATTCTCCCAGCTGACATGAGATGAATTAAGAACACATGCCCAAATTTCCCTAATATGAATCATCTTGTTGACGACTCCTGACCCTTTCCTAGACTCAGTGAGTTAGAATTTCTGGAGAGGAGGGATCTGGAAAACAGAATATCTTAATAAAGATCCCAGGTAATTCTTAACACAGGAAGTTTTGGAAACACTAGTTTAGACCAGAGTTTCTCAACCTCCATGTTATTGACATTTTGGGCCAGATAATTCCTTGCTGTGGGGTCTGTCCCATACACTATAGGATGTTCAGCAACCTCCCTGGTCTCTACTTACTAGATTAATAGCAGTCCCTAGTCTGACCATCAGAAATGTCTCCAGATGTTGCCAAATGTCCCTGGGGAACAAATCGTCCTAAATTGAGAACAACTGGCTTAGAACGAGCAGTTCCCAAGTGCATTTTGTAGAATGTTATTCCCCAAGACGTACTGGAGAACAACAGTGGGTGGCTGATTTCATGGTTAAATACTGGGTTGGCCAAAATTTCTGTAAGATGGCTCTAGTAGCACTTAGTTGTCTTTAACTTCATTTAAAACAATTTTGCATGATTGTATTTTTTTTTTAAAGATTTTATTTTTTTAAATTTATTTTAGAGAGAGGGGAAGGGAGAGAGACAGAGAGGCAGAGAAACAGCAATGTATGGTTGCCTCTCACATGGCCCTCACGGGGATCGGGCCTGCAACCTAGGCATGTGCCCTGACTGGGAATCGAACCGGGACCCTGTGGTTCCCAGCCCGCACTCAATCCACTGAGCTACACCAGCCAGGTGCATGATTGTATTTTGACAGCTGTCATATCAGAGTGCTTTTTTCATTAGCAATAAACCTTGAGTAAACCTCATTGGCTACAATACTGCCGCCGTGCAAAGCTTCGGCATGCATTTTTTAAAAAAAGTATCAAAATTGGTGAATTTAGTGTAGCCATTTTAACATTGAAGATGGAAGAAAATAAACAACACTTTCAGTATATTATGCTTTATTATTTCAAGAAAGGTAAAAATGCAACTGAAACACAAAATAAGATTTGTGCCATGTACGGAGAAGGCGCTGTGACTGACTGAACTTGTCAAAACTGGTTTGCGAAGTTTCTTGTTAGACATTTCTCACTGGATGATGCTCCACAGTCAGGTAGACCAGTTGAAGTCAATACCGACCAAATTGAGACATTAATTGAGAACAATTAATGTGCATTCTCAAAGTATCCACATCAATAAAATTATTGGTGAAAATGAAAAATGTGTCTTTGGTTTTACAGAAAACACCATACAGACTTTTTGGCCAACCCAATAAGTTTGGCAAACAAAGCTTACAACTTCCCCATCTTGGAGATATATGTGTATATCTTTAAACTCTACAGTAAATTACACAGCTGGTGTTTCCCTGTGCTGGTTTAGGGATTTCTGACCTATTCTGTGCTTAACAGGGAATGAATCAAACAAACAAACAAAAAACCCCAGAGGTTAGTAAAAAGCACGGCTTTCTGTTGAGAAGAGAGCTACTTCTTCAAACACTAACCTAATGTGTGCTGCTTTTCTAAAATGTGTGAATAATACATCTGTAGTCTTATAACCCAAGAGTGGGAAAGGCAAGAGATGCAGAAGTGGGAGTGTTGCCAGAGAAGCCAGCTGGCAGACTTCCAGAGACCTCACAAGGTGACAATGACTTTGGAGAATTCACCAGGGCTCGCCTCCCACTCTGCAGGCTCAGAGATTTGATCTTGACAGATGCCTGAACCCGAGAGGCTGACTCAAGCTAATAAAACTCATAAGGAAGAGTCTGAAGTAGCTAACCCATGCACCAAATTATCAATTAGTAATGAGGAATAAAGCCAAGAGAGCCAGAAAAGTCATGCTCTCTATGTAGTGTTCTTTCTTTCTGCAGACAAACCATGGGTGGAGAGCACATTTAAAAAAAATTTTTTTTAAAGAGCCAGGGAAGTTAGATCAGTGGTTCTAGATTTTTATTTCACAGACAAGTAAAATTTCCAGATTTTCCAAAAGGTGGTCAAGTTTTTATTCCATAAAGTAAGATCTTTAAAAATCTCAGCTGTAATTATTAAAAATTACTAAACTCTCATAAACTTTAAATGGAAAGACATTAGCTTTTTGAAAAATTCACTACATAGTACTTATTTTTCTTACAGATCAGTATCCTCTCACAGAGCAGTACCAGCCTGTGGATATGTTATTCGATATGTCAGAACAGCAGTCAGATTAGTTTGATCCCCAGACTGCATCTGTCTCCACAAAAAGACTACTGAATCAGCCAGGCCCTGGCTACTCAAAGTGTGGTCCATAGGCCAACACCACTGACACCAACCATGAGTTGATTAGAAATGCACAGCCTCAGGTTCCACCCCAGAATCTGAATCTGCATTTTAGCAAGATCCCTGGATGGTTCATACGCATATTACAGTTTGAGAAGCATGGAGTTAGGGAACATCCTTTGGTCCCTGGACTAGAGCACTCACTACTAAGAACACTGTGAACGATCCCTGCCTACCTCTATAACTCGTTTTCAATAGACTTATTCTTTCTTCAGCTGTATTGTATTTTTGATTTATGATCAAGTCTTGACAGTTATTCGGTCTCTGAGAGTGATTACCTATCTCTGCCCTAATTGCATGTATTACTCTTAAAGTTTAATATTCAGAGGATAATCTTATAACCTTATTTCAAAGTTATTTTTGGGTGAGGAAATTTTACTGCCATCCCTGAGTTATTGACTGCAAAGGGCAGATATTATTCTTAATTTTCAAGATAGGAAAACAGAGGATAGAAATGACTCTGTAGGCTAGGTCTGGTCTTCCTGCCTAAAGCAACCACAGCACCTGAACATCCCCTTATAATTCATGAAAATTTACCTTAACCAAAGATGACTGTCAACATTTCCTGAAAGACTCTATGAGAGTAAGCAAGGGACTAGTCTTATTCCCTGCTTTGTACCCAGTATGTCATACTGTCCCTGACAAGTAGTAGAAAATATCTGTTTAATGAATGAATGAATAAAATGAGTTTGAACTTCTAAACCTTACTGCTGGTTTCAGACCTGGTGGGGTGTCAGTTTTAGGTTTCCCAGTCCTGATTGGGAACTGAAAAGTGAGTGAATCCCCCCTGCAACATCCCCATCCCTGCCATTTCTTGGCAGAGAAATGATCAGGCATACTGGTCTGTTCACAAAGAGGCACTGTTGCTAGCTGTAGCTACACTTCAGCCAGAAGTGCTTTTTAGAGAAACATATCTATGGATAAGACAAGTATAAGGAAGAAGACAATACAACATGAATCCACAGGCTTGAATGTACTTACAGGGCGTATGGCTGGAGAAAAATACAAACAACAGGTCTGGTTTGAGTTTCCACAGTCCTCTCTGAGCTCCTGGCACAAAGATGCTCTCCTCCTTCAGGGCGGCTGCCAAGTAAAGTTGATGGAGAAGGTACCTAATGGGTGCAGGATGTTATCAAAATGAACACCCGTCTCTGTGGTAAAGGGGAAAATTCTGGCTGGGTGATTACTAAGAAAGAACGATCTACTAAAGACCAATGGGATGGACAGTGACTTAGAATTATGAGAATGATCTAGACCAGTGATTCTCAAAGTGTGGTCCTTCAACTGGCAGTGTAAGCATCATCTGGAATTTGATAGAAATGCAACTTCTCAGGCTCCTCCCTTGACCTGCTGAATCAGAAACTGTGGGGTGGGCCCAGCAATCTGGATTTTAGCAAACCCTTTAGGTGATTCTGATGCATGCTCAAGCATGAGAACCAGTGTATAGAGCAGTGCCATTCAAAGTTTAATTCACAGCCTAACAAAATCAGTTTAACTCAGGAGCTTATTAGAAATGCAAATTCTGGGGCCCCCAAACCAGGCTAAATCAGACTCTCTGGGGATGTGACTTTACCTTTGGAAACTCCTTCTGGCTATGACCTCAGCATGGCTATCGTTGAGGATGTCTCCTGTGGCAAAGACAGGACACCAGTGAAGACATATGGAACCTGGAGAAGCTCTGATGTTTAGAAGCAGAACATAGCAATTTCCCTCCTCAAGCACCCAAGATGGCCATGTAGCTCTGGAGGGCTTTGCCAGAAAGTATCACAATCATTAACAGCAGTGCATTTACAGAAGAGTTCCTCAACTCAGCACTATTGCCATTTGGACGGGAAAACTCTTTGTTGTGGGGGTCTGTCTTGTGCACTGTAGGATGTTGAGCAACACTGCTGGCAGCCAGCAGCGTAGTCTCCTCCCACTCTTGTGACAACCAAAAATGTCTCCAGACATTGCCAAATGTCCCTCGAAGGGCACAATCTCCCCCAGCTGAGAACTACTAATTTATAGGGAAATCTTTATCGGGAGGACAGGAGTACAGATCTTTTGTGCCCTGTTATCACACTGGTGCTCATGGGGAAACGACCCCATGGAATTCAATCCATAGTGGTCCTGGAGCAGCTTCCTCATATACAGGAGGCGAAGCTAGGAAAATGGGGGAAGCAAACTCCAGGAGGCCTCTGCTAACTGGAAGCAGAAGGCGAAGATGCCAGATCTCTAAGGAATTTCCATATTCTTTTTGGTGCCGAAGTCACCATTTAATTCCAGACTGCTTTCTGGGGCTTCAGTATGATAATGCTGATTAGCTAAGCCCAGGAAACTTCTGGTTTGAGCGTGAAAATACTGGCCAACTTCAATCCATTCAGAAAGCGTGTTCCTGGCAGCCTCTGCTTCCACTGCTTGTTTTCATTCTTTACGTGAGTTCTGTCCTTCCAACTGGAACAAGAGCGAGTGTGAACTGACATGGCTGACCCCTTTGCCCTGAAGAGGAGAGGAAAGGGCAACATGGACACTGTTTCCAAAGTTCCCTAGACAGGCACTGTCTTGATCCCATGTGGGCTTACCGCTCTTCCTCATTTTGGACTGGCCTATGCATTTTGTTCCTGTTCCCATTGAGACAACTTCCTTTGTCACTGAGGGGAAAAAACCACAAATCATTAAGTTAGCTTTCAGAAACGGAATGGTCCCCAGTCCTCAGGTTTAATAAGTCTGCACATTCCTCTAGACTAAAGCATTCCTCAAAGGCTGACCCATCTGCGAAGGCCCCTGCAGTTCCAGCAGGGCGCTCTCCCATGACAGCACTGCGCCACCTGGTGGAGAGCTGGGGAACATGCCCAGCATCGCAGTTTATGCCTGGCGACAACAGGCCCTGTAGAGCCCTGTATAATTCTACCATCTTTGTCCTGACAAGAGGGAGAGTTTCAAGGAGAAAAGGTCTCACCTTGCATCTGTTTGTCAGGGCAGTCACAGGCCTGGTCAGCTATAGTCTGTATTTTCACCACGGCTGCTAGTAACGTCCATTCACGGTTGGGCTCTGGCTTCCCCTGCTTGGGCAGCCTAATCCTATAGTGCTCATAACACAGGCTTGCAATCTCATCCGGGGTCCACATGGTCTGAGCTGGTGCTAAGACCCTAATCAAAAACCACAACCATCAGAAGTACAGGAGCCTTTCCCTTCCCCCACAGATGTGCATCTCCTAAACTCTAAGGTACAAAGACTTGCAACCAGGGAGCAATGGGCAGCGGCAGCTCGTCCAGGGCTAAACCCCTGAACCTATCTCCAAGGCCCCCTTTTCTCTGACTCTCCCGTGAGCTGACAGCAGCCTTGCCTCAACTCACTTCTTTCCCTTAGTAAGTGCATTCTGAAAAAGAAAAAAAAAAAAATACAGAAAGGAAGATCAATGCACAATGCTACACCCTGGCACCAGTGTGCTTCAACAGGCTTTCAGGTGCAGCCCAATCCGTTCATACTTAGGTTTCTCTATCTGAAACTCCACGGGTAATTTTCTCCTACTTTCCCGCCATTTTTCATCTTTAAGGAAAGATCAAAGTCCCAAATCCCACCAACACCAGAAGATACCCTATTTCTTTAAGGTATTTTTTAATCCTTTTTCAGGAATTTTATTTTTGTTTTCTCCCCCACAGATTGGTTCTTCACCTCCCTGTAGAAAATCTCCCACTGATGCCCCTATCAGGAAAGCAACCCTTTAATTTCTCTGATAATGTTTTTGATGATGCAGAAGGGAAAAGTGACGAGCCCAGTGGTTTCTCAAGTCAAATGTTCTCACAGGAAATGTTGAAGAATGTGGGCTTTAGAGTCACCCTTTCTGGGTTCCAGTTGTGGCTTTGCTTATATTAACTGTGTGGAATTGGATAGATAAACCTGTGTCTGTTTCTTCAACTGCTAAAATAGGAATAACAATAGTATTTAATCTATGGGGTTATTGTGAGGATTAAATAATATTTATAAAAAATAACTGCTGCCCTGGCTGAGTAGCTCAGTTGATTAGAGCATCACTCCAATAGGCCAGGGTTCTGGGTTTGATCCCTGGTCATGGTACATACAAGAATCAACCATTAAATGCATAGATCAGTGGATCAACAAATCAATATTTCTCTATTCCTCTCTCTCTCTCTCTCAAATCATTTTTTATTTGTTTTCTTTTTTCCTTTATTTTTTCTCTAAATTCAATTTTAAAAAATTTAAAAACTGCTATAATATTGAGCATACTTACTGTCAACTGTGATTAATGTTATTAAAAAGAAACTGATTTCCCTGATTGCCTTGCCTTGAGCTCCCTGACAGGGAGGGGAGCTGTAAGTGGGTACATAAAGCCACGAATAAAAACCATTCATCAGCTCAGACCTGAAAGAGGCCTAGGATACTTTGCTAGAAACTCTCCCACTCTTGACTATTGACTATCAATGATGTCATTGGACTTAAATATATGAAACCTTCTTGGTAGAAAATAACTAGGACAAAGCTGAATGTTTAAAAAGAAAAAAGACGTTACTGAGCCCCAACACACTCACCTTCTGAAACCCGATGCTCTCCAATAAGCTCCTTATCTTGTGTTACATTAACTACATAAGGAGAACTTAGACCAGTGGGGCTCTAATGGCCATGGGGGACTATGTAAGCAAACCAAGATCTAAGCCTGTAAATGCTTCAAGGTGTGGAGGAGAAAGGGGCCACACACTAAACCCGACAAGCTTAGGGGAGGCCTGCATGGCAGTCTTACAAACTCAGACCAAAAGTAGCTCCATAGATGGTCTGTACACAAAAATTCCTAACTAAAGCCCTGGCTGACATGGATCCATTGGGCATTGCTCTGCAAAACGTTGCCGGTTCAATTCTTGGTCAGGGTACATGCCTGGGTTGCTGGTTCCACCCTTGGTCAGGGCGAGTAGAAGAGGCAACTGATGGATGTTTCTCTCTCACATTGATGTTTTTCTCCCTCCAAAAATAAATCTAAAAAAACTTAAGAAAAAAATTTTTTAAAGAAATCCTAACTAAAAGCGAGTTATGGTGGGTAGTAACATCCTAGGCCTGTAGCTTCTTTGACAAAGTTCAACCTTTACCTTAAGTGAAACTGTCTATTGTCTTTTGCATCTAAGATAACGTACTTTTGAAACATCAGAATGATCTTTTCCAAAACACTTGTTATCTCGTTCCCTATATACCAACTCTATGTGCTATAAATGTTAATTAACTACCCTGTACCCACCAGTGTAAAAACTATGTTTCTCTCTTTTGCCTTTTTTTATTCAAGCTGAGATTTCTCTGCTTAGTTTTCTCCCGCCCCCTTAATCTACATGGATTTCATATAACCCTCCTTACATCTCCTTTTATTCTAATATATAAAATGAGGTGCAGAACTGCCATTCTCCAGACTATTTTTTCAATCCATCATGATTGTGTTTCCTGGCAGTTGTCAGTTTGGCTGAAATAAACACAAAAATTCTCCATAGGTTTGGACATTTCTTACCTGAACAAAGCTTACATCAAAACACTAAGGAAAACCAATCACAAACAGCCAATTAGGCTTTAAACTAGAGCCAATCAAATAATTTCCTTTCTTGTTTATGCACTTCCTGTCTTTCCTCTAGCTGTATCTGCAGAGTGCATCCGGTTTGCTGGCGGATTGGTATTGATTTTTGCTCAAATAAACTCTTGAAAATATTAATATGCCTTTTTTTAAAACAGTTCACATGTGCAGAGGTTATTGCAATAATTGGTCATTGGAAAATCAGACCATAGTGATTTAAAACAAGGATCTGGCAGGAACTGACATAGATTGTTACTTTCAAGTCAGAAAACCAACATAAATCTTGCATAAATTGGAGCAAAAGAAAAGTTTGGGAGATGCTAAACTCCTCCATTTGGATTTCCCTCTTATTTCTGGGAGGGGTGGAGGGTGGCTATCACAGGACAGTATATGTTACGAAGGGAACCCACCTGTAATGAAACCAGATACATCACAAACCATTAATAGCAGGACGGAACTTGCTGGAAGAAACGCTGACTCCCTGAGATGAAGCATCCCAGAACTATACCATCACTTCATTCACATAGTTAAGTCTGCTTGAGTGTACACAATGGTTGAATAAATGTTTTTGATATACTCGATCCACTAAAATTCAAATCCTCTCTCCTAGATCTTGAATAGCTTCCTTCAGTGCAACAATAACTCAGTTAAACAGGCCCCCCCCCCCCACGCCCGGCCCTCCACAAGACCACTTGTTATGACAATTGCAAAAGGCTTAAGAACCCACTTCCTTTTCAAATAAAAATTAAGGTAGATAGGCTGCCAGCGGGGAAAAGGATTTAAGCGATGCTGGGAGGACGATAAGCCTACTTTCCTCAGGCTCCCTCCTCAATACCCTGGGAGACTGGCTGTCTTCCTAGAGGCCCGGGCTGGGGCCCATTCGGCCCGTTACAAGAGCGACTCAAGGTTACAAGGTAGACTCTGGCCCAAGAAGCAGGGACAACGTGCGCGTCTGCCTCTTGGGTCTTGCGGCAGGCGGCTGCGACTGCCCAATGCCCCGCGCTCGCTCTACACGCGGCGTAGGTTGGCACTTCATTAAAGCAGCTGTACTTCTCGTGCCGTGCATCGCGGGTGGTAAGGTCCTTAACTCCCGACCCCCGCAAGCTCCAAACTCCCCCACCTCACTCCAGTGCTCTCCGTAGCGTACACCCTCCACCTCACAGACGCTTCCCGCCCACCTTTAGGACGCGAGCCCTGGAGGGAAGTAGCGGAACCCCGGTAGCGTAGGGAACGTGACGTCACAAAGAGGCTGTCTCCAAGGCCCCGCCTCCAGAAGTGCGCGTTGAACGCTGGCTCTTGTAGTCCTTCGCTGGAGGGGCACGATGGGCGGTGCTTGGTGCTCTGAGTCCCGCGGCTTGCGGAGCTGTGCGGCGGTACCTGTGAAGTGAGCTGAAGGACGCTGAGTGCGTGGTCGGACGGGTTCAAATAACAGTATAATGATATCGCGTCTTGAAACACTAGTTATAATTTCTGTATAAAACAGCGCTGCCCAGTAGAAGTATAATTTGAGCCAGGTATGTAATTTAAATGTTTTAGTAGATATATTTTTAAAAGTCAAACGAAATAGATAAAACTAATTTTAATAACAGTTTATTTAACCCACTAAATCCAAATAGTATTTCAACGTGTAATTAACATGTTCAAAATATTGAAGTATTTTACATTATTTTTGTATACAAGTTTAAGAAATCTGGTGTATATTTTACATTTAACAGTACATCTCAATTTGAATTAGCCACATTTAAATGCTCAATAGCCACAGGTGGCTAGTGGCTACTGTATTGGTTAGCACAAGTCTAAAACCTTCAGAGTGCCGGAGGTGGGCAGAATAAGCTGTCTGGGTTATTCCGGAGCCTGTACAATCCCACAACTATATACCTCAATTTCTGAAGATGAGAGAATTCACTTGTCTTCTTGTTAGCCCTCAAAAGTTAGACAGAAGTTCAATTTACTTGATCCCATCCTTCTCTCTAGTTCAGAGGACAAGGATCAGAGTCTTCCTCCATGTCTAAGGACCGTGATCCTCTTTCTGTCTCTCCATCATCTTTAATCAGCAACGGACTCCCCCTTCCGTCTTTAAAAGAGAGTTGATCGTGGCAGGGGAGCCATCTTCTGGGGTTCTTTGTCTCAGGGATTGGTATCACTATCAATCTAGTCCCATAAGTTAAAAAACTGCGTCACTCTCCTTGTTATTTCCCCTCTCTTAACCCCAACTTTTGTCTTTTCTTGCCCAACTCCAGTTCTTTTTCAGAGAAGCCAGAAAGAGAATGTAATGTCACTCCCCTGCTTAAGTGGGTTCCCAGAACTTAAAAAAAAATCTATTTTTCAATTATAGTTGATATACAATGTTGTATTACTTTCAGGTGTACAACGTAGTGATTAGACAATTACACACTTTATGAAGTGGTCACCACTATCCAACACTTTTTAAAAAAATATTTTATTTATTTATTTTTAGAGAGAAGGGAAGGGAGGGAGAACAAGGGAGAGAAATATCAATGTGTGGTTGCCTCCCATGTGCCCTCGCTGGGAACCTGGCCTGCAATCCAGGCATGTGCCCTGACTGGGAATTGAACCAGCAACCCCTCGGTTCACAGGCCCATGCTCAATCCACTGAACTACAGCAGCCAGGGCCAGCACTCTTACAATACAATATTCCACAGCAGGGCTCACAGTCCTGCATGACCAGCCCCTCCTACCTCATCTGGTGGCGTATTTCTTTGGGCTTCTGTATTCTGCTGTCATTGCCTTCTCCATGCACTTTCTTACTTCAGGGTCTTTGCACTAGTTGCCATGCCATGGAAAGCCCTCACTTTCCTTTATCTTCCTTCAGCTCTCTGATCTAATGTTCTCAGGGAAACCTTCCTTAACGAGGTCTGTTAGTTTCTAATACCCCATGGACCTATCCTTCAAAGCATTTGCCAGAGTTGCCATTTTATACATTTGTAATGATTTATTAAATGTCAATTTCCCTTACACCTCTAGAAGCTTGATGAAGCTTGCGACCATGCCTTTATGTTCACCCCAGGATGGCAGTTAGCAAATTGTGAGCCTTCAACGGTTTAAGGAGGTAATGACTTTATAATCCTTCTAGCTCTCATCCTATTTGTCATATTTTCCTGCTGACCCCACAAGCAGTAGTAGTTGTCTACAACTGCTTCAGTTCTATCCCCAGCCTCCTTGAGGCCAGAGAGCAGGCTTCTGCTCACAGCCTACTACTAAAAAGCCTTTTAACACTTGTGACCTCACTAATCCTTATTGCCTTTTCCAAAGGTGCACATTGATAGCACAATGTTGCCTGAGGTCCAGGCCCTTATCTTGACCCTACACCTTCTCCCTCAATGAGATGATTTTCATTTTACTTACCACCACCTTACTGAAGAATATGTCAGGTGGAAGTGTTTCTTCTGAAGTGCCACCTGGTTATCTACTATCAGTGCCAAGTTCTCTTGGAGCCTGTGCTTAAATAACAGCAAGAGGACCAGGTGGTCACCCTTCCCTAAAGCACCCCCCAGTTAGGTAATTCTGCATGCTTACATCATTTTGTCAGCTAAGTAGAAACCTGTGAAAGCAGAGTGGCACCTTCCAAACCAGGATGCTTGCTGTTTTGCTGAGGTACATACAGAAGACAAATCCAGTTATATGACTCATCGGAAAAAAAATCCCCTCATCTGCCTCCCTATGCCAGGGATCGTGGACTCCATTAAAACAGTAGTCTGTCAGCCATAATGTTGTCATTCTTAAATTGAGCTGAAAATAGGAAAATCCTAGCCCTGGCCATGTGGCTCAGGTGGAGCATTGTTCCATGCACTGAAGGGGCACCAGTTGGATTCCCAGTCAGGGCACATGCCTCGGTTGTGGGTTTAATCCCCAGTTGGAGCTCGTACAATCCCCATTTAGGGCACATGTAGGGAGGCAGACCAATCAATGCTTCTCTAAAAATCAAAGGAAACCTGTCCTCCGGTGAGAATTAAGGAAAATTAAAAAATAAAATTTTAGATTGACTTCAACACGCTATTCCCATCCAATGTCTAACAGTCATGTCAATCTTAACCAAATGCTCAACCTTCCTTTTCAAACCTGGCCTTCCTCAGTTTTTTCCATCTCTGTAAACTTAGAGCAACTCTGCTTTCTGGTTTTTAGGCCCAAAACCTTGAAATCATCTTAGGCTCTTTCTCACAAACCACTTACCATCAGCAAATTTTGCTGACCACAGGAACACCGGCAGAGTCCAATGACTTGTAACTATCCATTCCCTTAAACCACCCAAGTCTAAGCCAGCCTGTCTCCATACCCACTGCAATACCCTGAATGGTCTCCCTATGTTCGTTCACTCTTGCCTTTTGTATGCTAACTAGAACAATCTTTTAGAAAACACTCTGCTGAAAACCTAATGGCTCTCCATCTCATTCATAATAAAAAACTCCTCTGCATGGCTTGCTGGGACTTGTGTGATCTGGCCCTTCACTGATTTTCATTCACTCCTCTTATCACATCAGAACCTTTGCGCTTCCTCAAAAATGTGGTCCTCTAGTCTGGATTGCCCTTTTCTCTCAGATCTCTATCGCCAGATTCTTAGTTCCCTACAAGAGGTCTTTGCCTGATCACATATTTGAAATAGCGATGTCCCCATACACCTTTCTAAAATAGCATCCTTACTCTTTTTCTTAGTATGAACCACTACCAGAAATATGTACTAACTTGTCTCATTTGTCTGCCCATCTGAACCCACCCGCCCCACTTCTGCCCCAACAATGTAAGTTCCACAAAAGCAGGGACTTGGTTTTTGTTCACTGCTGAGTCTCTAATCTCAGAACAATGCCTGGCACACAGCAGACATTAATATACATTTGCTGAATAAAGCGGTATAATCCTAAACCTTCATTAGGCCAAGAACCTGAGAAAAAAGTTGACATTCCACAAAGGTAAAAGAATGATGAGGCATAGAGATAAATGGTTTATTTGGTAACAAGGAACATAAGAAGAATCCTTAATTCCTTTTTTCTCTCTGGTGACTGAATTGCAATAGTCAAATGGATAGCAACATACAAGAACTCCCTTGCAGTCCTTGATCTTTTGCAGAAGTGCAAAGGTGCCTGAGTGATGTGACTTGCAATTAACGTTTTCTAGACAGAAGTACTAGCTGTTGTGCTTTCCAGTGTATTAGCAGTGGCTACATTTTCCTTCTTGTCCTCAGGTTTCATGGCAGGAAACAGAAGTACTTCCTACAAGAGATAAAATAAATGCATTTTGAAGCTAAGAAACACCATTTTTTCCCCACAGCTATCCACCCATTCCTTTTGCCTCTGGTGATTGTTATAACAAAAACCCAGAGATTTGTATAATACAGCTGAAAAGACAGATGTGTTCTTTAATTCAACTCAGTTCCTTTCAATTACAGAGGATGGAAAAGAACACATGCACAGCACCACCCAGGGAAGAATGTTAAAACAATCAATAAACATAGGGGTACTCTGAAAATTTGGCTTCCCCACCTATACAAGTGGGATTAACTGTCTGCACATCTCAAAGGGTGGACTTAAATGAGATAATGCATATAGATAACTTAAGATGTTTCTTGAATCCTCAAGAAATGCAAGCACTTAGTATTCCTTCTGCCTCAGATCCTATAAAGTTAGATGCTCTGATCTTCTGCCCATGGCACTGCATAAAAACTCCTTTGCCTGCTCCTCTCTCCAGCCCAAATCCCACTCTTACTCTCCAGGCCCGCCAAATCCCATGTCCAACACAGTGGAACTCTTCATGGCAGTGTGCATGCAGGGCTGCTGTACCTTGATGTTATTGGAGTCTGTGAGAAACATGGTGAGTCGGTCGATGCCCATGCCCCAGCCAGCTGTGGGGGGCAGCCCATATTCCAGGGCAGTGCAGAAGTTTTCGTCTATGAACATCGCCTCATCATCACCAGCAGCCTTGGCCTAGAAGAGAAGAGAAAGACAAAACAGTGACACTATTCTGGGCTTCATCATCTCTCAGGGTCTGAGTCATCACGTTAAAAAACTCAGAGGGATGACCTGTGCTTTGGACACCCAGCACTTGCTGGGAATTGGGTTTCCTAGTAACTCCGGGACGGAGCCTGGAGGTCAGAACTGATGAAATCTACCTCAGGACACATGCAAATTTCTCTGAAATGAAAACAGCTCCATTCTGTGAGCTCAGTGAGAATTTCAGACTCTGATGATTCTCCAGCGTCCCACTTATTTCCTGAAACCACCAGTCAGTGACAGTGTTAGTACAGGATGTCTATAGGGGCTGGGGAAGGTAGGGAGAAAGAGAGGGAGAGAAACATCAATGTGTGGTTGCCTCTTGCATGCCTCCCATGGGGGATCTAGCTTACAACCCAGGAATGTGCCGTGACTGGGAATCAAACCATGACCCTTCAGTTCACAGGCTGGCACTCAATCCACTGAGCAGTACCAGCCAGGGCTCTCTTCATTCATCTTTATCTGTCTCTCACCCTGCCCCCAAAGCCACTTCAGTAAATGTACCATCTGAGAAAAATTATGTTCTTAGACAAAAATATTTTCAACACCATGTCTCACTCCCTACACAGATAATCAAGCCTGAAGTTCCTCTTATGTGGAAATTTTAGGGCCACACTAGTCCAGTTCTCAATCCTGAAATGTGACTTCTTCCAGTGAAGCTAGTGGCTTTAGCTTTCATTTCTGTTGAAGTCACCAAGAGATGCAGACAATAACACAGACCAGGGTTCAAGCTAGTGAGTACAGACAACGATGAAATACGTGCCTTTGCTCACTCTCCTTCCTTACCTTGGCCTGTTCTTCAAAAAGCTGCCGCTGCCTCATGGGGTCATTCAGCTCAGTGTAGGCATTGCATATTTCCTTCTTCATGACAAAGAGCTCAAAGCGCTCAGTCAGACCCTCTTTAGAACGGTGCCTGGGGACAAGAGAGTAAAGGGGAGATTCACTAATAATCTAACATCTGGTGAAAACGTAAGAGTTCCTGAATTCCAGTTAACTCAAAAGTGTTACTGAAGCCTTCACGCATTCTCAGCACCAAAGTATTTGGTACAATAGTGAGGAGGGTTAGACAGAGAGACAAAGAACTTCTAATGACCATCACAAGAAACCTGTGTGGTGTTCTGTTACACTGAACCACGCCTCCTGCAGTCATGTCTTCTGCAGTCCCTGTCACATGTACCCTGGGTTGCCCCTATGACTTGCTCTGGCCAAGGGGACATCGGCAGAGGCTTGATATGTGTTTGCACACTAGGGTTTAGCCTTTTGGAATGCTTCCTCCTAGAACCCAGCTGCTATATCAGACAGCCCAGGCTATGCTGTCAGAGAGGTACACATGGAGGAGAAGAACATGCCCCGGCAGAGTTCCCAGCTGAAAGAAGCCACTTGAGTTAACCTAGCTAACACTACGTAGAGCAGAGAGATTACTTCTGTGCTACCAACTTCTGGGGTGGTTATGTGGCAATAGGTAACTGACACACCATGCTTTATCTTACCATTTTGCCAAAGGGCTCATTATCTGCGGGTGATCGCAGATGAATGTAGGATTGATGCACGTCACTTCCAGGAAGTCCCCAACAAGCTTAGTGAGAAAGAAAAACAGAGCTAGAGATCCTTTCTGAATAGCAGTTTGATTGTTTCAGTCTAGGTGGAAGAGGATCAGCTTCTCCCCAAACCTGAAGCTGGGGGTGGGTAGGTTATCTTAAACCTCTCAGGATTATATGAGGTAACATCCATAAGTATTTTGTACAGCAAAACTTATTTGTTCTCTTATCTCTAGTTCACCTTCATAAGAAGCAGGGGGTGGTTACCACCGGATGTACTAAAAGTGCATGGCCTTATACCTTATCAAGGAGCCTGGCTGTGGTTCGAGGTGGAGGGCATTCAACAGCTTTTGCCACACAGATATCATCAAGAATTTTGCGAGTTTCTGTAATACAAATGTACAGGTTAGACGAGAAGACATCACCATACCCCAGCAAGAAAGTATACAAAGATAACAGTGTGAGAAATGCTAGCCCTGACACAATCTAATTCAGAGCTAAACAGGGAGGAGGGGGCATACAACAAGGAGTGCATCACTCTACCTTCAGTTTCAAAGAGGTTGGTTTCTGGCAGCTTCACCCCCAGGGCTTTCTCAAGCTCTTCTACCATACTGATTTTCCGGAAGGGTGGGGTGAAGTCAATCTCGTAGGCTTGGCCCTCTGGGCCATCTGGATGGTAGGTGATCTTGTAACTGCCTGTGATCTGCTTTACCATTCCTGGGGAAGATATATCATTTAAACAGGACCAACAGGAAGTCCCGAAAGAAGCACACCAGCCCTTGGGACTCCTGTGAAAGACAAAGGAAGCAGGAGGGGTCACCTGAAACCATCTTCTCCGTGATTTCCATGAGATCGTGATAGTCTGCATAGGCCATGTAGAACTCACAGGTGGTGAACTCAGGATTGTGAGTCATGTCAATTCCTTCATTCCGGAACTGGCGCCCAATTTCATAAACTCGGTCAATGCCACCAACCACCAGCATCTAATAACAGCACAGGGCATGGTCACGGTGGCTAATCTTAATGGCTCTAGAAAGCTTCTGTCTATAAAAACTACAATGTGGTTTTTACAGCTCAGGCATGACCTCAGGTCATCACCTAAATGCTGAGTACCCTACTCTCTTTAGGCTTTTGTAGTGGATAGTCATCACTTATTTTGGCTGGCTAGGACCTCTGAACACTGTTCCTTTGTCTGGAGTGTTCCCATCTTGTGAGTGAGCCTCCCCAAGAAAGAAGACTCTACTGGGATTAGGATGCAGACACATGACCAAAGTCCCCCACCAATCAGACACAACTGTGAGACTTCAATAGGAAGCTACTGAAAGATGTAGGCTTTGCACAGAACTCCCTCTGGCCAAGGGGGCCAGTGAAATCTAGTTTTAGAGGTAGTAACCACAGAGGTCCTAAGGGCAGTACCTGTACCTAGTGCCAGCGTTATGAGCTGTGGTAACTGTGCCTAGTGGAAAAGACAATGGGATGATCTTAGAGCGGATTCAGAACCCTCATGATGTGGTCTTCAAGCCTGACTGTTTGATTCTCCTGGAAACTTAACTTCCTCATATATTTTAATATTTTTCTTTTGCTTAAACTAGCTATAATATATTTTGTTGTCTTCAACTCAGAATCTTGAATGACAGTCTTTAATATTTACTCTGGTAATCTGAAAGTAGTTATTTCGAACTTCTAGAGAGAGATTATTCAAGAACTATAAAGTATAATGGAAACTAAGGTATGTTAGAAGAATCTGTACACCTAGGAAAGACACTCCCTTTGCCCTCTGACCTGCAACACTCTACTGATCTTGTAGAAAAATTCTGTCAGTGTAACACTCACAAGCCTAACAAATTAGAATATTCTCCGTTCTACCCTCACTATTCCTCTTATTTCTGACTGCACCTGTCTAATCAATGGTTTCCCAGCATTCTGCTTCTCTAAGGGAACAGGGCATCTTCTTGATTACCTTATGGTAGAGTTCTGGAGCAATTCTCATATACAAATTCATGTCCAGCTCATTGTGGTAGGTGATAAACGGCTTGGCCACGGCTCCCCCTGGGATGATGTTCATCATGGGAGTTTCAATCTAAAGGACAGGGAGAAACATTTCTTAGAGGTGCTCACACCAGAGGCCTTGGGGAAAGCTCATGTTATATCCCCAAGTAAAAGTTAAGTTCAATAATAACATGCAAGTGCTTGACAAAAAAGTAGAGACAGTTTAATTTTCCAAAATAGTTTCAATTTCTGTTAATACCAAACACCATTACCACAGTACAACGGTTCCTTGACTAACGTTTTGTTAACATTAGTTACAACAGTGAGATGCCACAGGAACTTAACTCTTACTTTTATATGGTAAAACTGATCTCATTATATGTTGTTTTGCTTAAAGTCGCAGAATCTATTGATGATGTTAGGGAGGATTTACTGTACCATAAACTTTCATCAGCTCTAAGTGGGAATCTAAATGGGGAAAAGCCTTTCTTGAGTGCAATTTATTACATTTTCAGTATTTATTAAAAATTTAATTGCTTGCATCCTTTGATTTGTTCTACTTCTAGAAATTTGTCCTACAGAAACACTTGCACATGGGCACAAAGATGTTCATTAAAATATTATCAAAAAATCAGCAGCTTAGAGAGACACATGCAAAGGGTTCAGATTAGGTGAGGAAAAAACCCCAAACAGGTCCCTCATAATACATATGCTGTGACTTATGTTTATTTATTGATTTTTAAATTTATTGATTTTAGGAAGAGGAAGAAAGAGAGGTTGGGGGACAGAGTGAGGGAAGAAGGGAAGGAATGGGGGAAGAGAGGGAGAGAGACACACACACACATATCAATTTGTTCTTCCACTTTTTAATGCATTCATTACTTCTTGTATGTGCCTTGACCAGGGATTGAACCCGCAATCCTGGTGTATCAGGACGATGTTCTAACCAACTGAGCTACCTGGCCATGGCCATGACTTCAAAAGAAAAACAAAACCCTTCCAAAATGTGTACCCCCTCTACAACATGCATTGGTATATATGTAAATATTCATAGTAAATGGAGAGGAAGGATACATATCAAGTGCAAGTTTGGGGAAGAAAGTTAGTTGGGATAAATAAAAGGGGATTTTCAGTTTTGCTTCTATTTATGTCTTTATTTTTTGAATTTGTTTTAAGGATACATGCCTGGGCTGCAGGCCAGATCCCCAGTTGGGGGCGTGCAAGAAACAACTAATTGATGTTTCTCTCTCACACTGATGTTTAAGAAAGAAAAAAAATGTTTTTCCTAAAAACGATTTTTAGTTTAAATAAATTCAATTTTTTTAATGCTATAGGAAAGCAAAATGAGTTGATTACACATTGAATGTGGTATCGTTACTGTGTGGATGGCCTTATACTGCCTTTAACTTAGAAGTCAGGTCCTGCCTTCCTGATCAGGGTACTAAATAAACAAGGTGGTATCAAGAAAGGGGATTTTTCATTAAGCATGAAGGATATTGACACAGGACATGCCTTAAAAAAGGGAAGGGAGGGAACACTAATAGGCAAGCATAGCAAGGCAGCCTATCATGTCAGGAACTCTCCATCACCTCTAGGAATCCCAATTCGTCCAAGAAACTTCTTATATATGTGATGATCTTTGAGCGGATGATAAATTTCTGCCTTACAAAGTCATTCAGGATCAAGTCCAAGTATCTCTGACGGTATCGTGTTTCCTAAACCAAAAGCAACAGAGATCACTAACACATCTGATTCAATGGTATGATAAACCACAGCCAGAAGATTATGAGAGCTTACCTTGTCTTTGAGGCCAAAGTGAAGATGAGGTAACATATGCAAGCAAGGAGACAGCAGTGTGATCTCATAGGGAATGATGCTCAGCTCACCCTTCTTGGTTTTCCCAGGATTCCCCCGAACTCCAATTATGTCTCCCCGACGCAGTTTGTTATTAATATGAATAAATTCTTCTTCTGATTTATAATTCCTGAGTAAAAGGAAAATGTAATTCAGTATACAACATTCTAAATTAAAACTGACCACTGGTTTACTTTGGAACCCTCACTAAACTGTTAATGCCAATTAATGTGAGCCCAAGAAAAATCTCAGATTCAAGATCAACTATTAAAAAGTAGTATCTGCCTGGCTGGCGTAGCTCAGTGGATTGAACATGGGTTGCAAACCAAAGGGTTGCTGGTTCGATTTCCAGTCAGGGCACATGCCTGGGTTGCAGGCCAGGTCCCCAGTGGGGGCCATGTGAGAGGCAACCACACACTGATGTTTCTCTCCCTCTCTTTCTCGCTCCCTTCCCCTCTCTAAAAATAAATAAATAAAATCTAAGGAAAAAAAAAGTAGCATCTTTCATTTTTAATTGCTACATAAGCCAAAAGTAGTCATTATTTTCCAGGTGACCACATGGCATTCTCTCTCTCCAGCTTTACTCAACCATATCCCATTTCTTCTAACCTTAAATACCAAGAGGAAAAGAAGAGCACACAGGACTTTGTCCTCGACTTTGTTGTTCTGGTCCAACCCAGAAACTGTGTAATTGGACACTTCTATATACCTGGAATTGGCCATGACTTGCAACTTGACCCCCTCTCCCCGAAGGTCATAGAAGATAAGCTTTCCCCCAGATGCTCTTTTGGCATGGATTCTACCTAGAAAAAGAATAGTAAAAATATTGACTGATGTCAGTGCCAAAAAGGCTCCCTCTACGTTTTTTTGTGTCTGGGCACAACATAAACCAGAACTATTTGATTTCAGCCAGAGGCCTAAGCCCTGCCTTTGTCTTCATGACAATGTTGGATCCCCGTTCCAACCAGTTAAAGATGTTCACTGGATTCTGACAAGATGGCAATGTGGTGGCAGCATGGATATTTTTGGATCTCCCTGAATTCTCACATAAAAATAGAAAGTACCACTAGATAGGCAAGGCCAAAAACCACGGACAGAATTTACAACAAAATTATGTGGAAAAATATTCCCAAGAATCCCAAAATATAAGCAATGGGGCAAATCACCCCCAATGTGGCAAAAGAGTCCCTACATCTCTATGTGGGAGCAATGGGGTGTCCAGTGGGTCTGAGAACTGGAAATTTCCCAAATACCCATAGGTATTCACTGGAAAATATGGCAGGAAGACAGCAGCTAATGCAAGGAGGGGATCTGCCTACTGTCTATGAGTGAGTATAATGGCTGCATCAAAGTCAAGGGGATAAAGCCCTTTAGTGTAGCCTGTAGGAACACTCTCTATATTTAATAGCCAAGGATCCCATCTAGGACAAAGCCCCACAAAATTGAATAAAACCAGGGAAACATACAAAGGAAAGAGAAGATCCAGCAAAAATGAAGGGGAAAGAGAACCTGGAAATCTCAGAAAGCAAGCTGTTATATTTCTGAGTATTTCACTAAAACTCGTGAGAAGAGGGAAGTCAGTGAAGTTGGAGTCTTCCTACCTGCCACCGTCAAGGTAATGTCAGTCAGGTGGTCTCCAGGCTGCAGATGACTGTATTCTTGGATGAAGTGAGTCAGCGAGATGTCTACATGGAACTTGTGTGGGTACGGGTCTTCCCCATTGACCTTTAGTTGGTGGACTGCTTGGCTGCGGATCTTGTAGTATTGCTATTTAAATACAAAAACAAAAATGAAAATGCATTTGAGAAGCCCAACCTGGTCAGACCAGTGGCACATCTGGTAGAGTACTGTATTCTGCCTCAAGACTGCCCGTAATACACTGAGGTTTCTTTAACTGCCCCACCCCAATAACCTTGAAATTCCAGGACTGGATATGGAGTGAGATTTGCACTTAAAAGCAAGATTCAACAAATAGAAAAAGTGGAGTTCTACCTAAAATACTAAGCCTGACTGGTACAGGTGGCCTTAGTTACCAGTTTTGTGGATACATCTGCATGGTGAGTCACTTCTTTTCCACTTTCTCACCCACATCCGACTTTTCCCTAAGGCAAGCCCATGGGGCCTAGAGGATTGTAGAAAAGGAGTATTTTGTAACAGGGGTCAGTAAACTTTTTCTGATGCAGCTCCTCAACTCTGCAACTTCAGACATTTGTTAAAAAATAGGCATGGCTGTGTTCTAATACAATTTTATTTATAACACTAGGGAGGAGGGAGGAGTGGATCTGGGCTGCAGACCAGTTTACCAATCTCTGGTCTAAAGTATACCCCAGCCCATCTTTAGGGAGACACTTTCTCTGGGACTGCATTGAGGCCCAGCAAGTTCCAAGAGGAAGATTAATCAGTCACTTTGAAGTACTAGATTCTCCTAAATGCTTGCTGACATCTGATGAGAAAAATGCTCAGGGCCTGTGTTTTTAACCGAATGGAGGGGCAGGTTCTCTCTCGTGACTTACGGTCCAGTGCCTATTCCAGTCCCTATTTTATCTTCTTAGTCATTGGTTCCCAGGGATTCACAGAAGCCCCATCAAAAGCCTCCCTGTGCACGTCAGGGTGGTGGTCCAGGGGACTCACGTTTGGGTCCAGGCCCTCTTCCTCGGCACCCACATCATTGTCAGTGGTGTGGTTGGTGGCAGCAGCATTGGCCTGACTTAGTTGTTTCTCACTGAGTTCCTTCTGCTTGGCCTCCTTCTCCGCTATCTTCTTTTCAGCTTTTAGGCGTCTCTTTAGCTCACTGTTGGGAAGATGAAAATGTTCAATGTGATAGTTGTCTGAAGAGCCCTCTATTGTGTTCAGCCCCACAGCCCCTTGTCAAAAATATGAACAGCCTGGGGGAAATGCTCTTACTCGGTTTTCCACTTCTAGTCTCTTGGTTACTAAATTCTATACATGAGAGACAGAATCTACCTTCCTGTCTGAGGTCCATGGCAAAAAAACCTCCTACATGTTAGTTTATAAGCTAATTAGGCTAGGGAGCCCCTTGAGGCCAGGTCACCCCCCAAGTCAGTGGTAGAAGGCATTTCAGTTGTCTGGTGTCTATCCTTTGTAGAATATGAAATTCTTTGAGTACCAGACCTGATACGATAAGGCAACATCTCCAGTCTGCCAACCCCCCACCCCCCAACTACTCCAAGGAGCAGGGCTAGTCTGGAGTGGGAAAGGGTGGCTTTTCAGAGTTCAAGGAGATACTCCACTGATAATCTCTCCCTCAGAACTGAACAATGCATTGACAATGGCCTTCAGCATTCATTAGTCTCACTCTGCCCACTGAAGCCTGGCTCTGACAACAAACTGGATAGAACAGTATACAGAGTAGCATAGCACAGGGGGTAATATACCATCTTTGGAGTCAGACTTCCTGAAACTAAATTCTGACACACCTACCTATCAATTATGTGACCTTGGACAAGTGACTTAACTTCTCTCCATCTTGTAAAATGGATAATAGACAACCCCTACTCCCCAAATGTTATTGTGAGGATTGAGATAATGTATGTAAAGAGATGACCCTGTCTCTAGCATATAGTAAGCATGCAAATGTGAGCTATTACAGGTGTCCCTCACTATCTTAACCCTTTACTCTCTGTACACAGGACAGAAACCTTACAGATTTAATCAAATTTCTCATTATCCACTCTTGGTACTTGTCATCTGAGACTCAAAAAGTAAAGCAATTCATATAACTTGGCATTTCTTATGATGTGACACCTTGCTATATGAACCTAGAAACCAAGTAGATTTGGGTAGAGAGGGACCCCGTCATTATTTAATAAAATTGATCATTCTTTTAAACCACCAATAATATTAGCGTGCTGGGCCTATTGTGCTATAATTCAGTCAGGGACCATGTGGTCCTAGTTCTTCCTAGCATTAATATAATAAACCCATTCAACTATGTGTTGCTCTTTAAATCAAGTCAATCCTAAGGATAATCCAAAAAGGTCCTAAGGATAGAAATAAGACTGGAAACCAAATTAATCTCAGCAGCAAACAAGTTCCAGAAAGACAGGAAAGGGAAAACAACCTGAACTAGAAATTCTTTATTCATACAAGTGTTTTGTTTCAGCACTGTTCTGGAATAAGAAACACAAGTCATCTCAAAAATTTAAGGACAGAAAATGCGTATTAAAGAGAAAATGAGATAGGGCTATTTTTTGGTAGTAGGGCTTTTTTTGTTTCCTTAGCAACAAGGCCAAAGACTTAGCCAGAGGCTTAACAGAAAAGATCCAAGTAAGGGGAGGACTTTTGCTTCCAGAACAATAAAGAAGGTAATGGGCACCAACCTTCTTTTATTAGAAAGTGGCTTGTCCTTGTGGAGCGCTGTGAAAGGAGCAAGTGGACCCAGTCGCAGCTCCCTCTGCCCCCACTGTGCCCAGGAGGTTTGGCGCAGGGACCCCCTAACAAGCCTTATTGCGGCTTGAGTCAACATGGCAGAACACCTTGGAACTAACGATTACCACCACCTAACAGGAAACACAGAGATGTGGTGTCAGATGGGACAGACAGTATACATAAATCCAACCAGCACGCCTACTCTTCTGCGTGGGGGGAGAGGAAGGCTGCAAAACCTTTTTGTGTCCCATTTCGCTTAAGTGACAGCAGCCTCTAACACTCTGCTGCCACTGGAACTGACAGTGTTCTCAGTCCTGGCTATGGTAAAATGAGGCATATCTGGGGTCAAAAGTCAACAGCAAGTAAATCAATGTCTTTCAGGTATAAATGATCATGACATTCTAGAAAACGGGAGACAGGATCTAAAGCAGTGTTTCTGAAGCCCCTGACATGGTTTCTCTCTTGGCAGTGGAAAGCACATAAAATGTCACTGTCAACTGCAAACTCTAGATGAAGCTAAAAGCAAGCCACACAAAAGCACCTGTGAATCAAGGATAAGAATTGTTTGGAGCTCTAGGAATAAGGAGGAAGGGAGAATTTCAAAAAGGAAGTTAAACTGCATTATGTTTACATGTTAACACCGGAAGGTAACAGAATTACAGGGATCATGTTCATAACTGCATTCAAACAAATTTGGCCATTTATTTGGAAATGAGTCACCTGTCAGGCAGCTCATCTGTTTGTAAACTTGGAGAAAGTAACTGGCACAGAATGATGCTCACTAAAGACTCAAATCAAGGAAGTTCCAAAAAGAGTAAGAAATAGAAAAAGTTTGTATAATTCCAGCACAGTGCCTGACACATAAAAGCTGCTTTAAAAAGTGGTAGCTATGATTAATCTAAGAAAAGTCAGTAGAAAGGAACTGGCCAGTTTCCTCAATTTACCTTTAACTTATACTTTCAACTGGAGACCTTGCTTAGGAAGTATCTGTGATTTACAACCCTAAAGTTCAATTGCTGAAGTAACAGATCGAAGTCCAGTCAATCTTCCCAAAGGCAGAAGTCCAAGACCAGGTTCCAAACATCAGAGATCCATCAGACACTCTCAGGACAATATATTAGGGTGCTACCAAACCATAAACTTAGGTATTTCCTTTCTCATTTTTCTAGAATATTTAAATAAACCCAAAGGACACACAAAAAACATCAATTTTTGCTAGTTGAGTTCAATTCCATCAGGGCTCAGGAAGAGAATTGAGCCTTAATGCACTAAAGCAGCCATTACATGTAATGAACTAACTTCTCTCCTAATGCTTCTGCAATGGTTCTATTTTATTTTTAGAGGATTGGAAGGGAGAAAGAGAGGGAGAGAAACATTAATGTGTGGTTGCCTCTCACGTACCTGCTACCGAGGACCTGGCCTGCAACCCGGGCATGTGCCCTGACTGGGAATTGAACTGTGACCCTTTGGTTCGCAGGCTGGCACTCAATCCACTGAGCCACACCAGTCAGGGCTGGAATGGTTCTATTTATTTTATGTATCATCTGTGGGAATATTGAGAAAAGTCACTCAAGTTGCTACCTGTGTTCTGTGAAGAACCCCAGTTAAGAGGGAGTGTAGTATGTAGAGGATATGACAGTTAAAAAGGTCAGCTAATCTTGATTTATTTATATTTACCTTTACACTCCAAGGATTTGGGGTGATTAACGAAGTTATACCCAGCCTCTTGGTGTGCTCAGCTGAATAAGACAGTCCCTATTGCTAGACATCGGTCATTCCCTCAATACTCACAGGCCCTTTGAATAATCCATGTGGGTAGGATAGAACTGATTGCTTTAACATTGGGTTAGCTAGAGTGTTTGTTTAGTTTTTTCCATAAAATGGTTTTAATAGTGCTTAGTTGTCTTTAACTTATTTGAAACAATTTTTTGTATTGTGACAGCTGTAGTACCAGTGTGCATTTAAAGAAAATTGGTTAATTTTTGTGTAGTCATTTTAATATTGAAGATGGAAGAAAATAAGCAACATTTTCAGCATATTATGCTTTATTACTTCAAGAAAGGTAAAAACCCAATTGAAATGCCAAAAAAATTGTGCAGTGTATGGAGAAGGTGCTGTGACTGATGGAACATCTCAAAAGTGGTTCGCGAAGTTTCTTGGTACCATTGACATTTTGGCCAAATAATTCTTTGCTGTCTTATGCATTGGAGGATGTTTAGCAGTACCCCTGTCCTCTACCCACTGGAGGCCAAGAGTGGGAAGCCCAGACTCAAAATATCCAAATCAATAAAGTTACTGATGAAAATGAAAAATGTCTTTTATTTTACAGAAAAAAACTAAACGGACTTTTTGGCCGACCAAATACATCAGGTTCAGGATGGCCTAGTCAGGCCAAGGAAAAGTAAGGTCTTTCTGAGAAGGTAATTAGGCAGTGTAATTAGCCCTGGCTGGTGTGGCTCAGTGGGTGGAGCGCTCTCTTGCGAACCATGGGGTTACCGGTTAGAGTCCCAGTCTCCACGTGCCTGGGTTAAGACCAGGTCCCCAGTGGGGAGGGGGGCGTGAGAGGCAACCACACAGTGATGTTTCTCTCCGTCTCTTTCTCCCTCCTTTCCCTACTCTTAAAAAAAAAAAAAAAAAAAAAGCTAGTATATTTAAATCAACATTTCTCCAGCCTTCTTATTGGAGCGTGGCTCAATGCAAGCATTTCTCAGGAGTAAGTTTCGCTTTCCAATCACCTCTCAGTTCTCCGCCTTCTCTTTTTTTATTGTTGTTCAATTACAGTTGTCCCCATTTCTCCCCCATAGGCCTTTTCTTATTCCGGGAGTCCGACAGGTGGGGACACCACCAGCCCCACGCCCCATAGCAAGCTGGGGCATGTAGTTTCGGGGCGTATCAGCTAAGTTCCCGGCGGGTCCGCGCCCACGAGAACCAGCGGGAAGGCCCCAGGCAACGCCGCCTCTGCCGGAGCCTATAGGCACTTCCTAGTCAGGACGTTCCGGCTGCAACGGCCTTAGTGACCCCAGCGGCACTTACTTTTTGCTCAGTTTTTCCTCGCCGCGGTCCACATTCACTTCAGGCCCCTGCAACGTAGCCATGCCTCCGGTGGCCCGAACTGAAAGGAACCAGGAGTATAGCGCAATTTCCAGGTCACGACTAGAAGTCCCGCCTCTTCCGGGGAGAGGGGCGGTGCTCCCTGCGCTGCGGCCAATCGGGGGCAGTGAAGGGTTTCGCGGCTGCCGTCGCTTCGCCGTGGTACCTCAGGTCAGTCAGTTCTCCGAGCGCCAGGCACTAGTTCTCCTCGTTCCTTGCGTCAGCTATGGCGGATGCAATGGATCTGGGCAAAGACCTGAATGGGCCTACTCATTCCTCGACTCTGTTCGTGAGGGACGATGGCAGCTCCATGTCCTTCTATGTGCGTCCCAGCCCGGCGAAACGCCGGCTCTCGACGCTCATCCTGCACGGCGGCGGTACCCTGTGCCGGGTGCAGGAGCCCGGGGCCGTGCTGCTGGCCCAGCCCGGCGAGGCGGCTGCCGAGGCCTCGGGCGACTTCATCTCCACGCAGTACATTCTAGACTGCGTGGAGCGCAACGAGAGGCTCGAGTTGGAGGCCTATCGGCTGGGCCTGGCCCCGGCAGCCGACCAGGCACCAGAAACGAAGCCCGGCTCTCAGGCTGAGGGCGCTGCCGCTGAGTCGGAGCGACAGCCGCTCACGGGTCGGATCGCCTTCACGGATGCGGACGACGTGGCCATCTTGACCTACGTAAAGGAAAATGCCCGCTCGACCAGCTCTGTCACGGGCAACGCCTTGTGGAAAGCGATGGAGAAAAGCGCGCTCACTCAGCACTCGTGGCAGTCCCTGAAGGACCGCTACTTAAAGCACCTGCGGGGCCAGGAGCATAAGTACATGTTGGGGGACGCCCCGGTGAGCCCGTCCTCCCAGAAACTCAAGCGGAAAGCCGAGGAAGACCCGGAGGCTGCCGATAGCGGGGGTGAGGCCTGCTGCTGCGAACGTGCGGCCCCTCTGCCTGCACCTGTGCTGGCGGTGGCGGGTCGTCTCACCCCCTTCCTGTCTGGCGTCCATTTTGGCTTCTTTGGTATCATCCTCCGGCCCCTTTCCCCCCTTTGACATCGGGGTAAAATTGCACTATTTCTTAACTTCTTCAACTTCCTTTTCCAATAACTGGCATATTGTCATGGTCTGATATTCAAGTGGTACAAAAAGAGTACTATAAAGTTCTCCCCTTCTAAACCACCTTTTAGCTATCCAGTTTTCTTTCCCAGAGGCAATGTGGGGAACCAGCTTCTTGGGTATGTTTTAAGAGATATTTCAAAGACTCGTCCTGTTTTATTTTAGTAAGTCTAGTCACCATACAAAATTATTATTTTTAGAGAACAGAAGGGAGGTAGAGAAACATGGAAGGGTTGCCTCTCCCGCGTACTTGAACCTGCAAACTAGGCGTGTGCCCTGATTGGGAATCTAACCTGTGACTTTTATCTGCGACCATCTGCCCGCTCCAACCAACTGGGCCACACTGGCCAGGGCCAAAGTTATGTTATTGAATATATTGTCTATGCTACCGATTTTCAACCCTCGTGGGCACAGTGGTGTGCTGCAAGAATTTTTAAAACAATTCGTGACTATTTAGTCAGAAACACTGACATCATTTTCCCTTAGAATGTGAAAATAAAAAATGACAATAGCCAACACAGCGATAGCCAATGCGTGTGAATGAATCAAAATTATACCTATTTTTTTGGTCAGATTGGCAAAAAATACTTTGGCGTGCTGCAGAGTTTTAGTAATTAGTTTACGTATGCCATGAGAAGAAAAAGGTTGAAAATTGCTGCCCTGTGCCGTACATTTACATCCTGGTGACTGACTTTTGAACCTCTCAATCTCCTTCACCTATTTTGCCTGTGCCTCTCATTCCACTCCTCTCTGGCAACCACCAATTAAAAAAATATTTCTCTTATGATCAGGTAGATTCAGTATAAACCATTCTAAAGGCATGCCAGATCAGTTTATTTGCATGTTTTTGTTTTAATTGCATATTCACACAGGAGGGTTCTGGTCAATTGGAAGTTGCTTCCTGGTCTCATGGGTGAAGTGAGTATTAAATGCAGTTGAGAATGTTAAGATTCAGGTGTGGTTTGTACTCAGTGCATAGCTTTGAAGATTCTTCCTTTTATGTAATTATGGCTGTTGAGATCTCAAATTGACAGACCCTCTTTTTTTTTAAGAGGCATGCTCCCCCCGCCCCCCACTTCCCTTCTCTTCATTATGTGACTATTCCTTGTAACAGTTGAAGTCTGGGGAGGTAAAGTCTGTTTCTCCTGTTCAGTATGCCTAGTAGGAATTTTGTTTTTGGTAAAAGTGACATTTCAGATTTATTCATTCAACAGATATTTGAGTACCAGACACTGTTATCCTGCTGGGATGTAACAATAAATAAAAGTCCCTGTGGTCATGGAGCTTAACATGCTAGCTGGGAAGTGGTAAGTGCTATAGAGAAAAATCAGGGTAAAGGTTGGGGAGGAGGTCACTTTCTATAGGGTATTAGCAAAGGTCACTATAAGCTGTTATTTGAGCAAAGACCAAAGGAAATGAAAGTAAGCCAGGTGGTTATCTGAGAAAGTGTTCCAGATAAAGTGAATAAGTGCAAAGGTCCTGAGGTGGACTTATGTTCTTGGAGAAACAAAGAGATCAGTGTGGCTGGAATGGAGTAAGCAAGAGGGGGAATTCTAGGAGAGAGGATAGGGCTAGGTGTATGGGTGAAGTAGATCATGTAGGGAGGGACTACTGGCAAGCCATTTGTCACTTGGGACAAAATTAGCCTGGATCCACCCAACTCAAAAGGGTGTTTTGGTGATCAGATATATAAGTGTAAAAATTAAAATCCTAAAATGACTAAGTAAGTGAATTTACTTTTTAGTATTAGCATAGTGATAATCCTAAAACCAAGAAGACTTAAAAAAAAGTTTTCTATTAATTAAAATTAAAAGCTTCTCATGATAAAGTCAGAGGAGAAACTGGAAAAATAGTCCCAATACATTGCAACAGAGTTAGTTTCCTTAATGTCCAAAGAGCAGAAGTAAATAAATAAAGAAGTAGTGGAAAAATGAGCAAAAGAAATGGAGCAAGAAGTTTCCAGAAAAGGAAATAAGTGAACAGCCAATAAACAAATACAGAAATATTATTATTAAATAAAAGTAAATGACCCTGAACAGATGACCAGATAACCCATGCATGGACTTCTGACCCATGGAAACTGAAATAATAAATGTGTCTTGTTTTTGTCTTTTTGTCTGTCTTTTTTAAAAAAAAGTAAACCAGAACAAGGAAATGTCATATTTTATGAATCGAATTGGCAAAAATTAACAAAATGGGTAATATTCAAAGTTAGTGAGGTGTATGAAAACAAGTACACTCTTACATTAATAGAGGGAAGTTGTTACTATTTCTTGGAGGGCATCTTGAAAATATCTAACGAGATTTAAATTATATATTTCCTTAAAAGTGGCAATATTGCTTCTAGGAATTGTCCTACAGGTATACTCTGTACATAGAAGAGGGTACACAGTGAAAAGTAAGTCTCCCTGCTATATACCCTTTCCCCTGGTTCCGCTCCCAGAGGCAACCACTGCTACTGTCCTTGTTGTGTGTCCTTTTTGCTCATAATAGTGCTAATATACTAGAAGTCAGTTCTGCAATTTGCTTTTTTTAAACTTAATGATAGATTTTGAAGTCTTTGTGTCTGTGCATTGCTTTGACTTTTTCTTTCCGTATTGATTGCATTACATTATGTGAATGAACCATAATTTGTTCATTTATTATAGAAAATTTCAAACACTTATAAAAGTAGTATAACTGTGTTCCCATGACCTAACTTCACCTGATTATAGCTGATGGCCTGTTTTTTTTAATATTTATTCCTTTCAGTCTAGACTTTGGGATTATTTTGAAGCAAATGCCAGGAATCATACCATTTTATCTGTTTCCGCATATGCCTCTAAAAGATAAGCCTTTGTTTTTTTAATTACTATTTTAAAATTTATATAAAAGAAAATTGACTTATTTTTGTGTAGAGTTCATACATTTAAAAAGTTTATTTTACTTTTTATTGTGGTAAAATATACATTATGTAAAACTTACCATTTAGCCAGTTTTAGGTTTTCAGTGGCACTAAGTACATTTGTATTGCCAGGCAGCCATCACCACCATCCATTTCCAGAACTTTCTGATTTTCCAAAACTGAAACTCTGTATCCATTAAATACTTCCTGTTTCTCCCTCCTCCCAGCCCCTGACAAATAGTGTTCTACTTTTTGTCTATGAATTTGATCTGGCTAGGTACCTTATATAAGTGGAATCAAACAACATTTGTCCTTTTGTGTCTGGCTTATTTCACTTAGCATAATATGTCAGAATTCCTTTTTAAGACAATAATATTCTACTGTATATACCACTTTTCGTATATCTGTTCATCAATGGACAGTTGGGTTGGTTTTTGTTTTTTGGCCATTGTGAATAATGTTGCTATGAATATGAGTATAGTAATATTTGTTTGAGGCCCTACTTTCAATTTTGGGGGTAAAACCCCAGAAGTGGGATTTCTGATTTATATGGTAATATTGTTTAATATTTGGGGGAACTACCATACCATTTTCCAATTATGTATTTTAATACATGTATAGATTTGTATCAAAAAATCAGGATACAGAAATGTTCCATTACAAAAACCTCCCTCATTTTGCTCCTTAGTATTTTTGTTAAGTGGAAAAGTGCTAGGTAAAATCCTTGGAGAATAAAGAATAAAGGTGAATCAAGAGGATGTTTGGCTTTAGGGGGCTCTCTTTGTGTTGATGGTAGGTGGTAGATTGTGGTATACCCTTTCTGCCCAGCTCTGTCTTCAGTGGCTGGGAGAGCTGCCCTTGCCCAAAGTCCTGTCATTTCAGGGTGACTAGTATCCAGTGACTGATTTATATACAGTTGTAAAATCTTGGCTTCCTTGCCCCAACTGGTCAACTTTGAAGGACCTTCCTAGCTTCAGTTGAGGCCTTGGTATTCTTTCAGAGCTCAACTTTTCTCTGCCCATCCTGCTTTCTTCTCTTCAGTGGGGGTCTTCCCAGGTACACTCCCTAATGAACACGTTATGTAGTAACCTTCATCTCGGAGTCTGCTTCCCAGAGAACCCAATTTATTCCACAGTTAATTTGCAAATTCATCATTACAAGGCAAAAATGAATTAAGCTTGAAGAATATTTTTATTTTACATATCAGAACCTGGAAAAATTATCACTGTTTGGAAGTACAACTTTTCAGAAGCAAGAGTAGAAATGATTAAGCATGCATATATTATGTTTTTCTTCTCTTTTTGATCAAAAACATGTCTTCTAATGGAAAAAGTACAGGCTCACTTTTGGTCCAAAGCTCACAAAGCATGCACTATATGTTTGTTTCCTGTAAAAGAGGCCCATTCTAATCTAGTGCTATTCTTCCTTGTAATAGAACCACAGAATAAGAGAACTCCAGATTTACCTGAAGAAGAATCTGTAAAGGAAGACATCAAGGAGAATGAAGAAACAGTCAAAAAGATGCTTGTAGAAGCCACCCGGGAGTTTGAGGAGGTTGTGGTATGTTAACTAGATGTAATTCATTTTTTCTGTACTTCCATTCTTCTCTTTTGAAATTGTTTATCCAATCTACCCTTTTTATACACCCAAGTCTTGAAAGGTAAGAGAAGTTTAAGATGGATGAAGAAAGTGGAAA